>PVIU01009360.1:0-76923 GCA_004026605.1 Ondatra zibethicus
ACTTGGTCCCAGGAACTTCGGAGTACGCTCTGGCCCAGGAAATACTTCACCATCGTCCCGACCCGGACGGGCTCAGCACCCGTGCAGCATTAGGGTGAAGAGCCCGGGGGTGGGGGGCACGTGGCTCGGCGCACGCCCGCCAGGCTCGCAGCTCAGTCACCGCCGCGCCGCGCCCAGGTTCCCACGGCCGCCATGAGGGACTACAAGACTGCGCGACGCTTCCGGCGCCGGCCGCGTAGGTTCGGCCACTTCCGGCGCTCGCGCACGTAATCGGACGTCCCGCCCCCTGGCGTCCAGTTCCGGAGGTGCTGGTTGGAGATAGCTGCGGGGACCTCGGTTTCAGTCGGTAACCCCGGCTCGGCGGAGCCTCAGTCGCAGCAGCGTTCGCGCGGGTGAGCGGTGCAGGGCTCGGCGGCGCGGCGGAGGGCGCTATCTGCGTCCCCGCGCCGCGGCTCTGCTAGGGACGGAGCGCCCCGGCCGAAGCTCCGGGGGCCTGCGACGTGCGAGGCCCTTGGGGTTAGGGTCTGAGGCTTGGGCTCTGCCTGGGCCCCGCGGACCCTGACGTGGGTGAGGCGGCCCTGGGAGCATGAGCGGGCAGCGCGTGGACGTCAAGGTGGTTATGCTGGGCAAGGAATACGTGGGCAAGACAAGCCTGGTGGAGCGATACGTGCACGACCGCTTCTTGGTGGGGCCCTATCAGAACGTAAGTGCACCCCTCCGGGCCAGGCATGGGAAGAAGGGGGCCGGCCTGCATTCGACTCTTATCTCTTACCTGGTTGCAGACCATTGGGGCTGCCTTCGTGGCCAAGGTGATGTGCGTTGGAGACCGGACGGTGACTCTGGGTATTTGGGTAAGTCCCTTGGGGATATAGTCTTGAGCAAAACCATTCCCAAGGTTTAATGTCTTGACTCTTAAACTAGCCAACTGGAGCCTTATAGAGGTCGTTTTTCCTTCCCCACACCCATTCACTTATCTAAAATTTAAAAAAAAAAATGGAGGTTTGGAAGACGCGGGCCTTGATCTTAAGACTTCTGAAGGAGCTCACCTTCACCCCTCAGGACACAGCAGGATCAGAGCGCTACGAAGCCATGAGCAGAATCTATTACCGGGGCGCCAAAGCTGCCATCGTCTGTTATGGTAAGGGGTTGGACTCTGGTCGTTTTAAGGGTTGGGTTACAGACCAACAACAGAGGGAAACAACTGGTCCTTGACTGTGTCTCCTGTCTGACCCCACACCAAGACCTCACTGACAGCAGCAGTTTTGAGAGAGCCAAATTCTGGGTGAAGGAGCTGCGCAGTTTAGAAGAGGTAGGTGGCCAGATCCCACAGATCAGCGACAGGGACTCTGTTGGTCTGTGGAGATAATTTCACCCTTGTCTTCTGCTACAGGGCTGTCAAATCTACCTGTGTGGCACTAAGAGTGACCTGCTGGAGGAAGACAGGCGGCGCCGTCGCGTAGACTTCCACGATGTCCAGGATTATGCAGATAGTAAATGTTCTGAAGCCTTTGAGGGTGGGGGGGGGCAGAGAATAGGTGATACCTGCTTGAGTGGATTACAAGGACGGCAGACTGACACCCTTGGCTGCTTTCTAGCCTTCTTGAACCTATGGGATCCAGGACACTGAACTGTCAGCTACATTTAGGTCCTGATTCCCAGGGATAAAGGCTTAGTCTCTTCTCTTTGCAGATATCAAAGCCCAGCTCTTTGAAACATCCAGCAAGACAGGCCAGAGTGTGGGTGAGTGCTGTCTTGGGGCCTGCCAGCAGAAGGCAGGGCACTGAAGGAAAAAAGTTTCAGAGGGCTGGGTCACTGGGAGTTCTCAGGGCTGCTGGCACCAGGGCCTCACTGATCCTTTGCTTGCCAGACGAGCTCTTCCAGAAAGTGGCAGAGGATTACGTCAGTGTGGCTGCTTTCCAGGTGATGACAGGTGTGTACTCCCCACCTATTAAGATATCCTCTAGGCTCATGGTCTCTAGTCCTGCTGGTGACTTACCTGATCACCACCATAAATAGTGCTGAGCAGCCACCTCTCTCTTTGACAGAGGACAAAGGTGTGGACCTGAGCCAGAAGGCAAATCCTTACTTCTACAGCTGCTGTCATCACTGAGCCACGATTCATCTGGCCTGGGAGAATTAAGTGAATTCTCCAGAAGGCTTGGACCCAATTCTTGTCTGGGCTGGCATGGTCAAGTGTCTGAGCTACTCCAGGTCCCCATGGCGGCAGAAGTGGCACCTCCTGTGCTGGCCCATGGGACAGAGGCAGTATTGGGCAGATGGTGGGCATGAAGAGGGATAAGGGCTGATTTGACTCCCAGGCTTGTGTCTGGACAGAACTTCTGTCCACAGATTATTTAACTAGCTTCTGAACTGTAAATAAAATTGATGCACTGTGACTCACAGCCCCTTCCCTGTTGTGTGTACTGGGTGTCAGAACACCTAGTTGTTCTTGGGTCTGCCTGCCTGGCCTCACTTCCTGTAAGACTTAGCATTTGGAAACCAAATAGCTAGTCACCAAAATGATGGAGAAGCAATGGGCTCTTATGTCCCACATGCAATTCCATGTGTGTATGTATGCGTGCATGTGTATGTGCATGTAGACCAAACCCTCAAGGCTTCTAACATACTAGCCAGGAACTTTACCATTGAATGATACAGTAGTTTCTTTTCTCCTGTGGGGATGAAATAGGCTTAGAGGCTGGGATGGAGGAGTACAACGCTCTTAAAAGCAAGGAAAGCACGTAGGTTGTACTCACAGATGAAAGGCTCAGCCACTACCAACTTCAGACAAGCTAGTGTGGCCAGCTCCGCTTCTGGTGTCCTGTCTAGACCTGTGGCTCAGTCCTGCGCTTCCCAGGAATACTCTGTAATATATTTAACAAGGGGCAATCCATAGTTCTGCAAGTCAAAAAGACTTTATGGATGCAATTTTGCTTTTAATTTAAAAAAAGGACTTGAAACTGGGTGGTGGTGGTGCTCATCTTTAATCACAGCTCTAGGGAGGCAGTCAGGTGGATCTGAGTTTGAGGCCAGCCTGGTCTACAAATTGAATTCCAGGACAGCAATAACACAGAGAAACCCTGTTTTGAAAAATAAACGAAACTCCCACCCACACCATTAAAAAAATTAAAACAAAAAAACCACAAAAAAGCCAAAAGGATTTGAAGACAGAGTGATGGCTTGTCTTTAATCCCAGCCCTCGGGAGGCAGAGGCAGATGGGCCTCTGAGTTCCAAGCCACCACAGCTACACAGTAAAATTCCCACTCCCATAAAAAAAACAAAAGAACCCTCAAAACCCTAAGAAAAAGAAAATTGAGACAACTGCTAATTTGTTCAGGATCAGAAATACACTGGAAAACTAGATGGTAATGTAAAAAGGGCTAACACTTCCTGTTTAAACAGAAGGAAGTGTATCACAGCCCTTTCCAATTAAGTGTGAGGGTGTGAGGCCAGTTCACGGCCCCTTTGCCTTTGCTTTCCTTTTTGGCTTCAAAGAACTTGCCTTTGAAGATTTCAGAATCACCAACCTGGTCCCATTCCGGAAGGTGTTTTGGCACCATTTTTCTGACAGCTAAGCACTAATTGGGCAGCCAGGCAGGAGAGAGACTAGTTTGAGGTGAGCCTGGACTGCATAGCATAGTGAGAATGTCTCAAAAACAACCCAATGGTTTCATTTCTCTTTAATTCCTAAAAATGCCCTTTACTTCCAGCACTTGGAGGTATAGTTCAAGGCCAGCCTGGTCTGCAGATTGAGTACCAGGACAGCCAAGGGCTACACAGAGATATTTTGCAACCCGCAATGCAAAGGAAGGGTATTAGGCAGCCAGTGGAGCCTGAGGGAAGCCCATGTCAGTTTTCAAGTTCTTGAAGGCCTCAGGCTCAGGCTGGCTGCAGCTCTTATCCCAAACCAGTCTGTCCTCTGGCTTATGCTACATCTCCCCAGAGACAATAAAAACACAGGGCAAGGGCCATAAGAGTAAAGTTAAACTTTACTTTACAGTAATTTTTTCTATATACAAAGAATTACAGTACATGTTTATGGGGACTCCTAGCACAGGGTTCCCCTTTTTTTTCACTAGGAGGTTCACTTCCAGCTGACAATCTGTTGGGGGGTGAGAGAACACAGTGATGGACCTTGGCTGAACCCTTTTCCCCACTTAAAAAATAGAGCTTTCTAGTCAGCTTTCTTTGCCAAGACCTAAAAAAAGCTGCTTTTCCATGAGCTCCTAGGTGCCGTATTCACCCAACTAACACACTCACCTACATACATAAGGCGGCACCACCACAGCCTGGAGACCACCCTGGAATGAGAACACCAGGACCCTCCTTGGTTTCTGCTCTGCTCCCTGTGTCTACTGTCAAGCTGTGCCAAGCTCCCAAGAGCTACTCCTGGAGCCCCTCATAGTCTAAAAGTCACAGGAAGCTACTCTAGGGGAAAGACCACACAAGAGTTTTTGTTTTGCTTATGTTGGTAAGAAAACATCTCTTTTGAGGTTGTAGTTCTCTAAATAAAATAAGCTCTCCCAACGTTCTTAAGAGACACTGCCCTTCTAAGCAATTGAGATGCTGCCACGAGAGGGGAAGAGGTAGAGAAGCAGAAGGTAATGGATAACCCACACCCATAGTTCTCTTCTAACCTGTCCTAGGCAGGATGGGACAAAGGTGACCCTAGCCCTGAGAAACTCAGTGGCCATCATCTGGATTTGAGATCATCTCTTCACCTCTGGATTGTACTAAAACTCCAGGGTTGGGTTGGCAGGCATCAATGACACTACCTGCCGCCTACTCTCATAGAGCTGAAAGGAACCTATATAAATTATCTTCCCAAATGGGAACCGGGTTTTCTCATGTCACCACTTCCTCAACCCTTGGCAGTGCTTATTTATACCATGAGATTAGCACCATCATTACATTGTTTTGTGTACAAAGCAATTATTTGTATTTCAATTTACACTATAGAACTGCACTGACCTAGGACGCTCAGGAAAACAAACTGGTCATAGCCAATCAAAGCTCCTGCAGAAGCTACCTAGGTCTAAATGACTTGGGATACTTTTATTAATCACTCAATTTTAACAGCAGGAAATTCCTGCTGCTGTTCCTGTCCTCTGATGTAGAGGTGAGGATACTGGGCCTCTCTTCTTTCAATGACAACATCCCCAAGAGGATAACAATATCCTGACAAGTTTTAGAAAACTTAATTTTTTGGAGCCGGGGCAAAACCCATCTGATTGAATGCTCTCCTGATTGCCCTGCATGAACAACCTGTCTGCGGAACAACACTGGAATACAATCTCAAAGTTAGCTTCAGTTAACTGACAATGCAGAGCTACGAAGGCTCACTACTACTGTACTTCAAGCCCAGACTGTACGTGTGGGGTAGAGGATATGAATACCAAAGATGCAGAATTCGTTAAAAAAAATTGACAGTCATGTAAATAATTTCAAACTCAGTAATTTTAGGGAAGCAGACATCTAAAAATACTTGGGGGGTGTAAATGGTGGCTACCGTCTATTAAAATGGGTTGGCTCCAACAGGAAGAACAAATGAAGTTTTGAATGCAAATTTCAACAATTCCCCCCCCTTCTCCCCCTAACTAAACAAGAAGTGTAGTCACGAACCAGGAGCATTTCTGCCTTTGGCTTGTCCCTGGAAAGAACTTCCTGGGTGTGGTCTCACAGGTAGACTCTCTGGCAATCCAAATTTCAAGCACTCAGCCAAATGCCAATGCCAAAATACTACCCGTCTAATGATCAGAAGTTTCTAATAAGATTTTCTGTGCTGCCAATTCCCACCCTCTAAGAAAGGGTTACCACAGGATTCAAATGCAGCCCAGAAGAACTGCAAGGTCCCCCTCTTCGCACCATTACACTCAAATCCCTGCTCACTAAGCACTTGTTACTGAAGGACAGTAACCAATACCCAATTTTAACACGACTCATGCTGTTGTTAGCAGTGGGTCTCCGCTCAAATGTCTAGTTCCTACTCAACAATCTGAGAGTCGGACAAAACATGCCTGTCATTAGAAGGGTTGTTTCTCACCCATGCCCCTCAATCCCTCCACCCCACAAGTACACAGCTCAGATGTTTTCCCAACAGGTCTGGAAGGAAGGCTCCAAAGAATGGTGGTGAATGAAAATATCGCAACAAACACAAGTGGCCAATCGTGACCCCATCCCTCCCTCCTGTTGTGAGACGCTTCTAGACAGCTGTCAAAGCCAATTAACTACTGAAACCTATTTTAGAGAAGTCAAGACTAAACTTCTCCACTTAAAATTTTTACATAGCCTGCACCCCCCACCCCCCAATTCACAGTTTATTTCATGAAACAGAGCTACGGTAATCAAACACACAACATAGTGAACGGAGACTCTGACAGTGCAGTGCAGACATCTGTTTCTGATCACAACTACAGATGACAGGAGAGCAAAGGGCACAGGACTGGCACCAAGCAAACCTACGCACACAACCTAAGAAATCAGGGAAGGGGCCTACCAGCTGCAGTTATATACTTATATTCTCACACATGATAAATATGCAATATAGTGAACTTTAATGTCCTGGGTGAATTTCTTTAAAAATATTTTTCTCATGGTTTAAAAATTTTTTTAAAAGAAAATAAGATGCTTTATGTTTTCCTTTTGAACACAGAGCTTTTCTCACTCTGATGATGTGGAAAGAGAGAGGAGGAAAGGGGAGAACTAGGCAGGCGTAATTCAGAGAAGAGATTCTGAGGTCTCAGAGAGGTGCAGGGATTAGCCCCCAAACTCGGGTCAGCCCTGTCCTAGCCTCATCCCTCTGCCTGAGTTCAGGGGTTTCTACCCCAGAGACAGACTTGGGGAAATAAAAGCAGACACTACTCTCAATTTTTATATAAAGCACAAATGCTTCAGTAACCACCACTGTTCTTTCCTTTTGAAAAGTGATGGGAGCTAACCTCAACAGGAACTTAAGAGGAACCTGGGGCAAACAGAATCCTGTTGAGGGTATAAAAGCTGTAACTGGGACAGAAAGGCCAGATGTTTTGACCAGGAGATGCCATTTGTTAGCTAAAGATACTACGTTGGCAAAGCAGACAGGTAAACAAACACATGGTCTGAGGACAAAGGGCAGGGTGAGTGTGAGAGAATTAGCCAAACAGCACTTTCTGTTGGCAGTTTGTGAGCTGGGGAAATGGTAGGGCAGGGTAGCACCAACAGATTCCCAGCCCTTGGGCCCCAGCTCAGGGCAGCAGTAACAGATAATCAGCAGTTATGAGGAGTCGTCTTAGATCGGACACTGCTCCAAACACCACATCTCTCCAGTCTTGGGGAAGGGTTCTGGCTTGCCATTGAGCTAAGTGACCAGGCATGTGCTCTCTGTAACAGAAAGCACAACAATTTGCAGGGAGGTGGAGAGGGTTCTCTCCCTTCAGGTAGGAGGGCATGAGACCAGGAGAAAATTTCCATCAGAATCTGACACTCTTCTTGAAGGTGGTGTGTCTTGCTAGGAGTTTGCCAGAAATTCCCTATGTCCATTGCCCGAGACTGAAATCTGAAAGCACCTGAGTGTTTGAGGAAATGCGAATGGGGCAGGTTCTTAGAAAAGGATTATTGGTAGGAAAAAAAGGTAAGCTTGCCAATTTCCTTTGTCCACTTCTGGGACACTACATTCTCAGAAACCAGCTCCCTCTAACCTGATGCTCCTCCAAGAACAAATCTTCAGACTGCAATACACAGGTAGAGAGTCCTAGTCAATAGCTCGCCTTGGCCTTGATGTAGCACCCTTCCATTTACAGAGAAGAGCTTTGCAGGCACGCACATGCATGCATGGTCCAGCCAGGAAACATGTTCAATATAGACATGGTCTGGGCCACACCCACACATACACACAAAAATATTTGAAAACAAACCTGCAAACCCATGGCCTAGCAGTACTTTCTGTTGTTTCCTGGTCAGAGGTCCTTTAATCTGCCTGGGGACCCAAGCAGGGAAGTCAGGCTCATTGTGATTATGCCTTATGTAATTCTGTCTTACACAATGACTAGCCTCCTGACCTAGCATACAGCAATACTCAGAAAACTGCCAGTGATTTGAATGAGCATCAGATCCTCCTAAAGGCTTATCAGGTGTTCTCAACGGGGCACTGCTGGGCCAGGGAAGTAGCTTTGTGAGCCTCTATACTTTCCAACTTGACCAGTGGAATTGAATTCCATGCTTGATTCCAGAGTGGACTTTTTATTTTAAGTTGACCATATGTAAAAGTTAGGGCAAAGAGACTCAAGTCTGTCTGTCTCCTTGACTGGGGCCCGACGATTTCCATACATGGTTCACATAACCGCAAGTCCCCATGGGCTAATGCCACGAGAGTTCTGAGTGTTGGGATATAAGGAAAGAAGAACAGTGGAAGTGTTAGGAATATGTCTGTTTTTTAAGAAGGAAAAGGAAAGGAGGATTATCCCCCCCCCCCAACCCCAACGGCACCCTGGGGACAGCTTGCCTGGTTATGTGATATTTACTGCATTATTTCTGTTCTGACTCTGCACATTTGCGACTAGAAGGAGCCTGGTTAAGAGCTTGAATTGTATTTTGCTCTGGTTTGGGGTCTTGCCCTCTTCCAAGGGACCAACAAGTTTGTGCCAATGTCTGTGTGCCCCCAGTAGACCAGCAAGCTTGGGCTAGTGTTTGTCCAGCCACTATGGGCCAAAGCCCTGCCCCTGGTGAGGCTTTTCCCAGGCCCCAGGGACTCTGTTCTGTGGTTGTCAACTTCTTCTCTTCATTGGGAAGAGAAGCTGGGATCTTCCCAAGAGACCTGAAGGACTGCCCACTCTTGGCAGTAAGTCCTCTAGATAGCTGCTTCCCCTGTTTAATGAGGCTGGGTGCTGTGCTGGGAGGTCCTGGGGTCTGCTCAGCCCCCACAGGAGCTCTTCCTGAGGCTTGAGTTGCCGATTCATATAAAAAAGCCTTGGCAGAAGATGAAGAAAGAAGTCTGGCCTGGGTGAGTGACTTAACAGCTTGCCAAGGGTGTTCCGAAGGAGTTGCTGCTTTTCCAGCTGGCGGAAGGGACTCTGACATGCTGCTTTTCTCCATAGCTCTTGGCATATGCCCCAGACCTTTGCTAGATGGCCATGAGCTTGACTCCAGCACTGACATCTTTTCATCAGCCTGTGGTGTGACTTCATGAGGAGAACCAGCCCTCTCCTTTTGGCGAGGAGTTAGGTCTATGAGATCCATCACTAGCGCAGATCTGTGCTTTGACTGAGTGTTCTGGTCCACAGGCCTCAGTGCTTTTTCTTTAGCTACCAGAGACTGGACCACAGCTGATAGTACTTTCTCAGGAGGAGGAAGTCTCTGGGTCAAAGAAGCATGGGATTTGTCTGGGGGCCTATCAGAAATCTGGGGTTTGGGACTGCTGGTAGTCAGCAGTCTGTCTGGTGGTGAAAGTCTCAGGCCAGTGGGGGCTGGGGGTTTCTCCGACTGGGACTTTGGGCTGGCAGCACCTATGGATTTATCCAGCCTTGGGTCAATCATTCCCAGAGGTCTTTCCAGTGGCAGGGACCTGACTGAGGGTGAGGAGCTTGGCTTGGTCATTGAAGAGGCTTTGTCAGATGGTTGAGGTCTTGGTCCTTCTTTAGCAGGTGGTCTGTCCTGTGGCCTCTGGTTGGATACCAAGGATTTGGTCCCTGACCCAGCAAGGTCTCTAACCCTATCTAAAAGGTGGGAGCTAGACTCAGTTCTCTCAGGTCTTTCAGGTAGCAGTGGCCTCTGACAAGTCCCTGTCAGGGCTTTTTTGGAGACTGTCTGGGTGGCATCAGTAGGTGGCTGATCAGGCATCTTGGGTCCCTGAGTAGCCATTCCTGATGACTGCTCTGTCAGTTGAGTGCTGGGGCTTGGAGGCAGTTGCACTGGGGGCGGCACATACTCACGGATCTCCCCTGGTTCCAGAGGGTTGGGCCCACAGGGATCATGTTCAGTACAAGACAGACGCCCATCGAGCTTGGAAATGAAAAGCATCCCTTCTCGATGCTGCTTGCAAAAGGAGCTGGGACACATCTCACAAAAGGAGGCTGCTTCCTTCCCACAAATGTCACACTGGTGCCAAGGACATTCCCACTTCCCTGAAAACAAGAGTGAACAGAAGCTTAGGGAAAATAGATGCATGTGAGATGAGCTGCGGCTCTGAGACTGGTCCACAGCAGTGGCTGCAAAGCCTCCTCAAACTGCCACATCTTCAGAGTTTGTGCCACTCACCTGCCATTACTCCTTCCCCAGAATTTCAGCTTCCTCTTCTGCACAAAACAATATATAAAATAACAGCAAAGAATCAAGGTTGAGTAAGTATCAACTAAACACAAGCAAGAGACTATTTCTAGCATGGGCTGTACAGGGGGAAACCAAATAAACCCCAAAGTTCCTATTAAAAGAAACAATCATTACTACTTCCACATTTTTTTCCTCCAAATTCTGGTTGTTTTGTATTATTCGAGACAGTGTCTCACTATGTAGCCCAGGATTGCCTTAACTTACAATTCAAGGTATGTATAAAACAATGCCCAGATCTAGACAGCTTTTAAATATCCAACTCAAAGAGGAACATTCCAGCTTTTTAACATTCTTGCTTATTTTGTTTTCAACAGAAATAGGGTAAATTTACACATTACATAAATAATAAGGGAAGCTGACTCACCTTTGCTGAATTCTAAGTCTTGAAACCAGCAAAAAACTTTATCTGGATTGTCCATGTAGAAACAAGGGAAAAGACCTAAAACTAACCTTGTCTCTACTTCCTCATGAGGCATGTAAGTATTCCCATCTCCAAATAAATTAGGCTAGAACTCACTGGTGGAGCATAAGCAAAATCATGACCTGTGCCATGAAACAAGGTGATTCTGAAAAAGATTTACTTCTACTTCCTGGTACTAACATTTCAACACAATGGCTCTGACCTTATTCTACTTGACTTTCTGTTCTAGCATGATCCTGGACTACACAAACGGGAGGAAAATCAATTTAGATTTTCACATACCATTGACTTCTACCCTAGAGCTCCCCACTCTGTGTATTGTGGAAGCAAGTATTAGTGATGTGTTAACATCCCTTTAAATAGCTTCATTTGCATCTGTTGTTTGTTGTTGTTGTTTGTATTTCACCATAGCCAGCCTGACCAAATGGCTAAGACCCAAGTCACTGCCCAAAGGATATTAACTTTTCCCAACACAAATTCTTAATTACCTCATTTACCTTAGCAGTTGTCTCATGTGTAAATTAATACAACTAATTCAGCCACACAGAAAAAGTCTACATTGTAAGGTAGGAGACTCCCGCAGAGTTGAGAGAAACTGTGGGTAAAAGCTGCTGACCCATCTTTCATTGATCCGAACATCTAAAGTCTCTACTATGCCTCACTCTCCCTTTGGAAAGGAAAGGTGACTGAGTGGCCTTGGAGTCAGAACACCTGTCTTTCAGTTATCAGCAACAAGTAATCTCAATCTTCATTTGTATTTTCCCCATGCACATGAATCTTTATGAGTTGCTGGAAAGATGAAATAATGTAAATGGAAATAAAACACATTTTTGTTTTCTTTCCTATAATCTAGGACTCTAGGCCTTTGTTGTTCCTTTATCACCAAAGAACACGGACCAGATCCCAACAGCTGGCCTGTGCAACAGCAGCGTTCTCTGTCAGACTGAGACAAGTGGCACCAGACAGAGAACAAGGAGTGCTCTGAATAGACTTTGGCACCAACCTGCTGGTCGCTTGGTCAGATTGAGACAGTCAGCATGGTAAACTTTCGGGCAGCCTGGCTTCTTGCAGGAGACGAGCTGACCAGCATCCCCACAGCTGAAACACTCATCCTCTCTCTCCTTTGTGACTTCACCCTGGCTCCTGCGCTTCCCGTGTTGCTTCTTCCTGAATTTCCTGGACTTTTCTTCAGTGACAATGGGTTGATTCTGGAGGTCAGATATTGATCAGTCAACACCCTGTCAACAACTCAGATAAGTACTCTTCACTAGATTAGCTATCCTTTCAACCCCCAGCTTCTCCTCTGGAAAAGATAACACTCAGAGACTGCTGTAGAGATAAAGAGAAGATACAGGAAGGCATGCCCTATTCATGTTAGCTTTGACTGCAATCTTAAAAACCAAACAGTACAGGGACTGAAGAGGTGGCTCCTCAGCAGTTAAGAGTACTGCTGCTCTTCCAAAGGACTCAGGTGTGATTCCAATCATCCACACTGCAGCTCACAACCATCTCTAACTCCTAAATCCAGGGGATCAGATACCCTCTACTGGCCTCTATGGGCACCAGGCATGCAAGCCTTACATAGACACACATGCAAGTAAAACATCCATCACATAAAGTTAAATAAAATTTAAAATGTATATATTATAATAACTTTCTTGTGTTTTAAAAATTGTCAAGCTTTGACCATTGGGAATGTTTCTCAATTGGCTCTATCCTTGTGATACAGGCCCATCCCTATGTATTTTAGCGTTTGATTAAAAAAAAATTGTTCTTGTTTTTGAAACAGGATTATCTTTTATGTAGTCCTAGCTATCCTGGTATTTGCTATGTTGATCAGGATGGTCCCAAACTCAAAGAGATCTACCTGCTACCCACCTGCCCAGCTGCCCTTCCCTATATAATCTAACCATTTTGGTTACCAGGCCGTTTCATCTGCTCCCTGAGACTACTGGGTCACGTTCACTCTGGACACTCCCAGATGTTCCTGCTTCTGGCTCTCCTTTTTATCTATAATAAACTTCCTTGTCCACCATATCTAGGAGCAGTCTTACAGCCTTTCTTATTTTTTTTTCATTCACCACCCTGATAAAGATGTTCAATCAGCCAAATTCCTACATTAAAAAAAAAAAAAAAGCAAAAGAAAAAGAAAGAAAGAATGAAAGAAACCCCCAGCCTGGCAGTTTTTGAGCTATAAAAACAAAACATTTCTTCTCTGTTTGGGGCTAGTCTCTCAAACCCTGTTTTAGGGAGATTAACGCTGACAGAAAATAAATCAGAGAGAGAGAGAGAGAGAGAGAGAGAAAGAGAGAGAGAGAGAGAGAGAGATTGCAAAATCGAGATCATCTGCGTCTGACTCACAAGTGTAGGGATTAAAGGTACATATGAACATGCCCAGCATTTTGGTTTTTTATTGTTTGACATAAAAATTTTTACGCCTTGCCTGGCGGTGGTGGCACACGCCTTTAATCCCAGCTCTTGGGAGGCAGAGGCAGGCGGATCTTTGTGAGTTCGAGGCCAGCCTGGTCTACAAGAGCTAGTTCCAGGACAGGCTCCAAAGCTACAGAGAAAACCTGTCTCGAAAAAAACAAAAAACAAAACAACAAAAATTTTTACGCCAAAGCTGGGCAGTAGTTGCATGTACCTTTAATCTCAGCACTCAGGACAACCACCAAAGCTACACAGAGAAACCCTGTCTCAAAAAACCAAAAATTTTAACTCCATCCACTTAATGTGTGTGTGTGAAGGTCAGAGGACAACCTGCAAGGACTCAGTTTCCAACTTCCACCTTTAGGTCTTTGGAGACTGAATTTAGGTCATTAGGCTTGGCAGCCAGGCATAGTAGTGCACACCATAATCTTACCATTTGGAAGGCAGAGGCCGGTGGATCTTTTTGAGTTTGAGGCTAGTCTAATCTACAAAGTGAGTTCCTGGACAGCCAGACCTACATAGTAAGGATCATGTTCCAAAAAACAAAACAAACAAACAAAAAAACCTCCACTAAATGAAAAGGAAACCATCAGGATCCTGAGAGATGGCTCCACAGGTAAAGGCAATGGTCTCCAAGCCTGCGCACAAATGATTCCTGTAGGTTGTCGTCCTCTGACCACCCTATAGCACTCATACACACACATTTTATGTACACACACAAAATCAATAAATCTAAGAGAAAAACAAATGAACAAACAAACAAGCAAACAACGACAACAACAAAAACCCTCTAACAGAAAACAGCAGCCAGGGATGGGGTTGCATCCCTGCAACCCCAGCATGTAAGTGGCAGGCAAAGAGAAGACAGACTCAAGTTTAAGGCTATGCTGGAAAAGACAGTGAAAGTCTCTTTTAAAAAAGAAAGATGGGCTGGAAAGGTGGCTCAGCGGTTAAGAGCACTGGCTGCTCTTCCAGAAGTCCTGAGTTCAATTCCCAGCACCCACATGGTGGTTACAATCATCTACAATAGGATCTGATGCCCTCACTGGCATACAGAGCACACATAAATAAATAAAAGATTTGCCAGGCGGTAGTGGCGCATGGCTTTAATCCCAGCACTTGGGAGGCAGAGACAGGTGTATCTCTGTTAGTTCAAGGCCAGCCTGGTCTACAAGAGCTAGTTCCAGGACAGGCTCCAAAGCTACAGAGAAACCCTGTCTCTTTAAAAAAACAAAAAGAAAAAGAGGGCAGGAGGCACTGAAGATCAGCACTGGCAATTCTTACAGAGGACGTGGATTTGATTACAAATGACCACAAGGAGATTTACAACCATTTCTAATTCTACTTTCTAGGGAGGGGCTCCAATGACCTTTGGAGGCTTCTCTTGAGTATTAAATGCATGTGATATAGACATCTATACAGGCAAAACATCCATACATGTAACATAAAAGACAAATCTCCTTAACAGTTACAGCATTGTAACTCAGTTAAATGGACATAAATAAGCACAGGAAGACAAAATATTTATATTTTGTTAATCTCTCTATATTTTTTGGTGGTGAACCCACAGCTGAGCATGGGCCAGAAAGCATTCTACCACAGAGCTACATCATTAGTCTAGAATTCTATTTTTATCTATGGTATTATAGTGTAGTAAATTTTGCTAATACCCATAGAAAGCAAAAAGAAGACAACTACATACCCACGGGAAATCTAAGTAGCTTACTAGAAGGTATGAGGTGAGCAGAGACCACATAACCTATTTCAATTGTTTTAATTAGGTAGGCTTTTTTTTTTTTTTTTTTGGTTGTGGGGAGCTAGAAAAATACTTTTAAGTCAAAATTGGTCAAAACACTACAGCAACACCAACTAGATCATGAGAATGCTCAGTAAACTGTTAGTGGCACTACTGATAATCAATCCCATTATTTCAAAGAAAAGCTTCTTGAAATGAAGACTCATCTCTAGCACTGCACCTAACAATGCTACCGGAGAGACACACCATTGCTGCTAATAGAAAAGTTTTGAAAGTGATACCTTTGGCCGCACACCCAGGAAGCCACTGCAGTTCGGGGCTCCACATTTGCAGACAGTTTTTCCATTCCCAAGACATTCTAGGTTGTAATTGAAGGTAAGTTCAGTGCCTGCATAAAGACCACAAAAATATTAACATATACAGTTATATTATTTAATTATAAATGACAATAATGTCTAATAAAATAATTTTGTTTTATTTTTATTTTTTGTTCAAAAAGCGTCTCTCTCTATGTAGTCCAGGCTGTCCTGAACTCAGAGGTCTTCCTGCCTCTGCCTCCTGAGTGCTAGGATTAAAGATGTACACCACCACACCAGGATGAGAGTAATTTTAAGAGAATAAAATTTTAAGTCTGTGTTATTCATTAGCTAATGTGACAGAATTTATTTTGTTTTGTTGGTTTTCTGAGATAGGGTTTCCCTGTGTAATAGCACTGGCTATCTCAGAACTCGCTCTGTAAACCAGGCTGGCCTCGAACTCACTAAGATCTGTCTACCTCTGCCTCCCAAGTGCTGGGATTAAAGGCATGCACCACTACAGATAGTATGTAACATAAATTTAAGCAGTAAGTGATATTTAAAATAACTTTTATCTTTAAAGTGTTACTTCTCTTTTCTATCTGTTTTTCAACTATTTAGATTCAAAATACACCTAAACTCACTAATAAAATTAAATACAGAACTTGATGGTAGGATGCTGGCACACATTGTAATCCTAGCACTCAAAGGCAGAGGAAATAAGATCACTGTATAGTGAGTACCACACTAGCACTCAACAGAGTGAGACTCCACCTTAACAAGACAACAGCTCTGAGGAGAAGGCTCAGTTGTTAAAGCACTTGACATGAAAGCATGAGAACTGAATTTGAATTCTAAGAATCCACATGAAAACCGAATATTTGAGTGGAGACTGGACAATATCCAGAAGCTCAAGGGTCATCAAGCTCATTGTAAGCAACAGAAAACAATTAAAGAAATCCTGTCTCAAATCAAGGTAAAGGCAGCGTCTGATGTCTTCTGATTTCCACATGCTTAGCATATGTGTGCCCCCCCAACACATCAAAAATAACACACACACACATACACACTTACTTTCATCAGTATACTAACATGGGGAATGCAAATTTGAAGAAGAACCCTTGTCAGTTATGTGTCCCTAAGAATAAACCTATCTGGCAGCATTCAGGGGAAGAGGAATTTCACTGCAAAGTAATACTCTAAGGAGAGTAAGATCACAGATGGGTGACCCACGCTAGTTAGGACATAACTGATTAGGGGATCTAGCTTTACTCATTCATAGAGACCAGGCAAGACTCAAACCAACAGTACAGCTGAGGCACGCCTAGATGCTGAGATTATAAGCACGTGCTACCACAGCAGGCCAAATACCCCATGCTATAAACGGAGAAATAATATCATACATCTATTCAAAGGATACCAGCACAATACCCACAGCAGTATATAAAATTTGAAGACCAGTATACAGGATTAGGGGCATAGCTTGCTTGCCTAGTATGTGCAAAACCCTAGCTTAATCCCTAACAAACCCTTCCCTCAAGTAAAAAATGAACAGAAACAACAAAAAAACAAAATTGTAGCAAATTATGGCACAAAAATATACTCCTCCTAAGCTGGGCAAGGTAACATATACCTATAATCCCAGAGGTTAAAAGGCTGAGTTAGCTCTTGTCTCAATAACAAACCCAATACAACAATGAATGAGTCAGACCTGACTTCAGTGAATCAGAACTGAAAGGTAATAAAACACTTAAACTCAAAAGTAGGTCGGCCTAACAAATATGAGAATGTTTTTATAAATACAAATACATGTATTCTTAGTAATTTCACAGCTAACACACAACATCAATCACATTTTAGGAATATTAACAACTGCAAATTGACGGTCTATTTTTTTTTTTATCTTATGTACATTGGTGTTTTGCTTGCATGTGTGTCTGTGTGAGGATGTCAGAACTTGAAATTACAGACAGCTGTGAGCTGCCATGTGGATGCTGTGAATTGAACCTGGGTCCTCCAGAAGAGCAGTCAGTGCTCTTAACCACTGAGACAGCTCTTACCAGCCCCAATATTCTATTTTTTTTAAATTTAAAAATTTCTAACATTTGTTTTCTCTGTACGCATACGCACAAGTCTCTGTGTATGTATGTATAGGTCATCAGGCTTGGTCAGCAAGCCTTTACCTACTTAACCGTCTTGTCAGCCCTGATATACGTTCTAACAGTGAGACCAAGAAAGGTTTTCATTAGATGCTGGAAATCATTACTTCTTTCTTTAGCTGAACAGAATATAAAGCCAAGTGACTCATACTTAATACACACGTTGCAGGATTAAGAATCATCTGATTTTACATCACGGAGAGGTTGGAAACAAAACAAAACAAACAACCCCAAACAAACCAAGACCAACCAGGGTTAACACTAAAGCCATGGCTCCCACCTCACACTCCCTATAGAATTATTGGTCCAAATATGGGTGATGCCACTTACCCTATTTTCATTTAAAAATTTATGAGCGCAGTAGAAAATGGCCAGCATAAATGAGCCATAATGCAGGGAGGACATGGTGGCTTAGATCTTTAATCCCAGCACTGTAAGACAGAGGCAGACCTCCAAGTTCAAGGGTAGCTGGTCTAAATAGTAAGTTTCTAGCCATCCAGAACTATACAGAGTCACTAACTAACTAACCAACCCAAAATACAAAAAAAAGACTGGAGAGATGGTGGTTAAAATGTTTAATGCTCTTTCAGAGGTCCTGAGTTCAGTTCCCAGAACCCATCTCTAGCAGACCACAGCCACCTCTAACTCTAGCTCTTCTAACTCTGGTGCCCCTTCTGAATTGCATCAGCAACCACACACACTTACAGATATAAACACACACAAGCATAAATTTAAATAAATAAAAAATAATTTTTAAAATAAATTTAAAAATTTAATCTTAAAACAATATAACAATAAACCGCCTAAGCTAGTCTGCTATCATAGCCCTAGAAAAATTTATTTTGAAAAATCATGTCTTTTCTGTACATTTAAAAACTACCATACAAGGGCTGGAGAGATGGCTCAGTGGTTAAGAGCACTGGCTGGTCTTCCAGGGGTCCTGAGTTCAATTCCCAGCAACCACATAGTGGCTCACAAGCATCTGTGATCAGATTTGTCGTCCTCTTCTGGCCTGCAGGCATACATGCAGCCAGAACACAATATACATAATAAATAAATAAATCTAAAAGAAGGAAAGGAAGAAAATCTACCATACAAGTGATCATAGAGGGACTGTTCAAATACTAGGCCCAAATAAATACCTGTTTCCATGTACCTTAAGTCGTCTCTCAGTGGTGGTCATACAACAAAAAATGTGACTGACAGGGAAAACACCCATCATCTAAATATACCACCCAACTACTCACTCACATCAGATTTACGCACAATTGAGCATCTCAATACTTGCTCGGGTTAAATCACCTCACTCCTACATTCTTACAGAGAAGGAGCATGACACAACTGAATAATACCCAGACCACCACTTTCTGGGTATCTCAGAAATTAGTGGTTTATAACATAACCTCGGGGGGTTGACGAGAAGTTCTGTGACAAGATGCTTGTCCAGTACACTGATTCCCAACCGCATGACTTGAGCCTATCACACCCCCTTAAGATATGGAGATAGATGATAGAAAATTCTTTGGTTACAAAGTAAGATTATGGAAAATGTGGAAGGCAAGGTGAAAGGGGAGACTACAAATGTCTACGGCAGGCCAATTTAAGGGGACTTCAGGAAGCAGAGGTTCTGAGTTCAAGGGCAGCCTGGTCAACGTAGCAAATTCTAGCCCAGCCAAGGCTACACAGTAAGACCCTGCCTCAAATTAAAATAAAAAAGTTAAAGGCCTAGATTTCTTTAACCTTAAACCTACTTATGTTCAACCCTAAAAGTCATTATGTTAGTTCAAATCCCAGTACCCAAACTACATGGCAGCTCTGTTTCTAACTCCAGTTTGCTAGCAAAACACCAGTGCACATAAAATCACTAAAAATTTGCCGGGCGGTGGTGGCGCATTCCTTTAATCCCAGCACTAGGGAGGCAGAGGCAGGCGGATCTCTGTGAGTTCAAGGCCAGCCTGGTCTACAAAAGTTAGTTCCAGGACAGGCTTCAAAGCTACAGAGAAACCCTGTCTCGGAAAAAAAAGGGAATAAAACATCCCAGTCAAATTCAGAGACAGAATTTCATGACTTATTGGAAGACAGAAAAGCAGAAGAGTTTCAGCTTGGAAAGATCAAAGTCTTCCAGGGCAGAAGTCAACAGCTGTCCAAACAGGACTGTACAGCAAAGATGGTTACAATTATAAATTACCCATGTTGGCAGCCATTGCTGTGGCTGCCAGAGCAGCTATGGCTGCTGGATTTTCCCTTAGTCAGTCAGTTGCTTCTGCTAGCACAATGGATACCTTCTCAGGGCAGGTTGCAAATGCCTTGGTCACTCAAATTGAGCTAAATTTACAAATGAATATTGCAGTTAATTTTGCAATTGGTTTTGGTTTAAGACCACTGCTAGGTCATACAGTAGAAGGTTTACTGCTGTTATTTATGGACCCTGGAGTGCACAATTTACAAACTGGCTCTTGAGTTTATTCTAGTTTACTATACCAGGGTTCCTCCCACCAGCACTGAGACCTTACTTAAAGGGCTCCAATTTGGGCAGACTTATTAAGGATTGAGCAGGCACAGCCTCCTTAAGGAGTACTTATATGTGCTGGAGCATCATCTTCATAGTTTCATGGTGCCAGAGCCAAAGGCAAGCTCAGGTCAATATCGCCACATGGCAAGTCCTCTTAGCTATTGCCCAGGAGGATCTTTCAGCACAAATCTCACTGAACTCGGTCATGGGTGACGAGAAAGCCAATGACGGGAAAGGTTTTGGGGGGGCTGCCCCAACCTAAGACAGGAAATGTGTTTTGACCTGGACGCTTTCCCATGACGGGTAAGGGGTATTGCCTGACGTCCAATGCCACCTAAGACAGGCCTAGTCATAATTTATACAAAAGGGGGACCTGTAGGGCCCGGGTCTGACCCCTGTTCCTGGGGTTACTTGAGGACAGTTTCTGATCATCCAGATAAAACATCTTGTTTGTTCCTGTGCTCCCTCTGCCCCGCCTGGTGATTAGCTGTAGGGCATTGCTTACTCCATCTTGGGTGTGGCAATTTCCCACCTGCCCTGGGGGAATCCCTTGTGCAGCAGCTAGGTACATAAGGACTTCCCCAAAATTGAATAAACGGCATTCGGCTGATCTCCTTTCGGAAAACAAACAAACAAACAATTATAAATTATATCTCTATCTTATCAGATTAAAAAAAACACTGAAAAATGAAAAAATTAAAAAGATCAACCTGCCTGTCTCCCAAGTACTGGTGTGTGCCAGCAGTATGCTTGGTACCACCTGGAAAGGCTTTAAATGTCTACGTACCCTTGACTACTGGAAGACTTTCTTTACAAGCGGAGGACAAAGAAGATTTTTAGATGGTAAATAACTTGAAGCTCAGGCCTTAGCTCCTGAGTCTTTAATGACCTTACCTGCTTTAATGTCACTCAAAGCAAAAAGACCAACACGCGTGTCCCCGTTCACAGACCACTTCTGTGTTTCGCAGTTAGGCTGGCAGCAGTGGTTCATGAACCGAGCATAGTTTCCTTTCGGTCCAGCATCAATAATTCGATCCTAGAATTTCAAGAAAAGTGATTTGTCAGATTTCCTGAGACTCTGCTACGTAGAAAATTAACTATTCTCTCTAATAAGATGAAATGTGGTATGAGACAATGGTCTTGTATTATTTTAATAAAACGCTGCTTGGCCAGTAGCCAGGCAGAAGTATAGGCAGGGCAACCAGAACAGGAGAATTCTGGGAAAGAGGAAAGGCTCAGTCTGCAATTATCACAGAGGAAGCCAGGCACAGACAAAGCAAGATGAGAATGCCTCGCTGATAAAAGGTACCAAGTCATGTGGCTAACACAGACAAGAATTATGGGTTAATGCAGGATGTAATCGTTAATAAGAAGCCTGAACTAATAGGCCAACCAGTTTAGGATTAATGTAGACCTCTGTGTGTTTCTTTGAGACTGAAAGGCTGTCAGACTGGGCGGGACAAAAACCTGTCAACAGAAGTGGATGCTTTTAAAATCAAAGTTTCTCAGAGCAGAAGTTCTATATAAGTCACATATGGGCCAGTAATACCACCAACTCCACTTGGAAGTCTGTGCTTCAAATACACTAAAGAGGGAACTCTATGCAGGTTTAGCAATGCGTTGTTATGACAAGCCCGGTTATGGGATTCTGGTCTACACTGAAGTTTATGAACCACTGCCACAGAGAAGCAGCAGCTTACTGCATTTTCTAATTAGGAAGTTTACAGACCAGAGGCACATTAGAAATCATTTAATGAAATTTAACTACTTGATCCAATTCCTTACCCAAAGTATAATCAGAATGTCTGTCAAGAAAGACTCACAAACACACAAACACAACTGAAGAAGTATTTACAAAGGTAGACGCCAGGAAAAGAGCTGAAGTCTAAGCATGAGGGCCAAATATAATCCCAAGTACTGAGAATGCTAGGGTAGGGGCTGGAGAGATGGCTCAGTGAAGGCAAGACAACTGTGACTTTCAGGCTGGCCGAGGGAACTTAGTAAGATTCTGATTCAAATTCAACTGTAATAACCTAATGTAACTAACATGTAATAACAAAGCATAAAATGCTTTACTGATATACATTTAAGGTCAATTTTGTTATATATATATATGTATTTCTGATCTTGATTAAGGTATTGTGATTGTGTAGCTCATTTAAAAATGTAATCTATAATTAAGAAATATAGGTTGTCAATGGATAATCATCGATAATAGTGAAGCTTGTAGTCATGTTAGTTAGATTTTCTAGATATATAGAGATATATTTCAGTTAGATAGGTATTCTTCATATCTTTCAAAGACTACAGAATATGGCATTTAAAATGTTTTAATAACTTAGGGCTATTCATGACAATGAGACACGTCTGCTCCTGGCAGCCCCAAGCTACTTCAAGAGGCAGATGGACATCAAAGAGGCTCCTTATGGAGTTTGATAGCCATTTGGGCAAGAAACTGCTCTTGCCTGAACTGATGCATAAACTGAACATAAAGATCCCGCAGAGAGATGACTGCTAAACTTGCCTAAGGGTGAGATGATCCTTTGGGGTTCCTGTTTCATAAGAGTCTGTGAGACATTCTGCAGGACACAAAAGAAAGTGACAGTTTTTAAATTTGACTGCTTCATGGAAAAGTCTACTGGATACTATTAGGGCCTGTAGGCTGAAGATGGATGCCCCAACAGTACAGGATGACTTTGACTGTAGCAGCAAAATGTCTCTGTCATTTCTAGAGTTTTGGAAGTTGCTTACAATGCACTTCCTGTTTACTTAGGTAATATTATATCCTTCTGAGGTCTTTGATGGAGTTAAAGAATAGTTATAGTTTTCCTTTGTTATGATAAAAGATAAAATATATAAATATTGTAAACTATAATTCTTGCCTGATAACTGTTTTATGTAATTTTACTATGTTAAAGCCTTCCTTTTTGTTTAAACAGAAAAGGGAAAATGGTGTAAGAGTTCCTTCTGTTTGTGTGTTGCTTTCATTGGTTAATTAATAAAGAAACTGCTTGGCCTGATAGGACAGAACTCAGGTAGACGGGAGAATACAGAACTAAATTGTAATAGGAAGAAAGCAGAGTCAGAGAGCCGCCATGAAGCTGCCAGGTCAAACATGCTAAATATTTCCTGGTAACCAACAACCTTGTGGTGATATACAGATTACTAGAAATGGGTTAAATCAAGATGTGCGAGTTAGCCAATAAGAGGCTAGAGATAATGGGCCAGACAGTATTTAAATGAATACAGTTTCTGTGTGATTATTTCAGGTGTGAAACTGGCTAATATAACCAGTTATATTCATAGGAATAGCACTCTTTAACATTGTTTGCATTTTTGACAGCCATGTTTCCTTCTAAAGTATGCCTACAATAGACTTTAAAAGATTCCTCAAAATTTCAATTAGTTCCTTTAATTTCACAGATTTAACAACTACTTTTTTTTAATTGATGCCATCCATTTTCTCGTTTTTTGGACAAACAAAGGGACCCTCTCTCTCCCTGTTACAATACATACACCAAAGTAAAATAGGCTGAAGACATACTTCAGTTGTATAATGTTTGACTACTGTGCATAGGTTTCATGGTTCAATTCTCATATTAGCAAAGGGAGAACTCCAAAACCATAGTACAGGGGAAAAAATGTACTGGATTCTAATTTACAAGCACAAAGAACAGCAGATATAAGAAACAGACACGCTGGGTGGTGGTGGCGCACACCTTTAATCCCAGCACTCGGGAGGAAGCAGGCAGATCTCTGTGCGTTCGAGACGAGCCTAGTCTACAAGAGCTAGTTCCAGGACAGGCTCCAAAGCCATAGAGAAACCCTGTCTCGAAAAACCAAAAAAAAAAAAAAAAGGAAACAGACACAATGGGAAATTTCTTCTGAAATATAATCCAATGACCCCAAAATAAAACTTTAATAAAAACTGAAATACTTGATATCTTGAGTTTTTAATTTACATACACCTACGGGTCATGACCCCAAAAAGATCACCAGAAAATACAGATATTGACATTACAATTCATAACAGTAGCAAAATTACTGGTGATTGGAGTCACCACAACATGAGGAACTGTATTAAAGCATTGCAGCACTAGAAGGATTGAGAACCACTGAGTTATATGATCATAACAACACACTAGTTAAACATGAACAAATTAGTCAAGTTTATAAAATTAAGGGGCAAAAGATTATTAACCCTTGTGGTCTTTTTTATATAATTTTACGGCATTAAAAAAAAATTCCAACTTAGATCATTCAAAAAAATACTAAAAGTAGCTTTATTGGTTTTTGTTATGGGTAAAGAGCAAAAAATGAGCAATTTAACCCTCTCCAGAATCAAGATCAAGAAAATGTTCATGTATATGGACAAAGTCTAGAACTTGGGTCTAGGACAAATACATTTTCAAATAAAAAATAATTTTATATTACTTACTTTATCTAGAGTGAGCATATAGAAATTAGTGATATCATGTTCCTGTGCATAACGGATTCGAGCTCTGCATTCTTCTTCATCTATTAGCTCACCCACATACTCATTCACAAACTCACCCTAGAATAGAAACAGCTCATAACTTAACGGTAAAAGAACACTGGTGTTTACAAGTGCAATTTATATTTTAAAAATAATATAGATGATTCTCAAAAGTAGACTATGTGAATTTTATTATTTATGATGCCTTAATCACTTAATGAAGAAAATCACTTCCTCATTCCCACTAGCAGAAAAGCCCCAGGAGAAGGCACACCAGAATTGAAGACTGAGACAGCAATGAAGAAACAAGTCAATCCTGCCACCTGTCTGATGAGCTGAAATCCAGTCAACTACGTTCTCGGTCTTGCCCTGCTCTTACCTCCTTCTACATTTCACATCAGTGTTCACCCTACTCTGCGCAGCACAATAATACCGTCTTTCACAAATAACATGCGAGACTTTAATCATATCCCTATCTGGCAAACAAGATAAATATTTGGTAAATGGCTTCATTGTGTTTCCTAGAAACCTTAACAACAACAAAATTTTTTTTAAATGTTTAAATTTTTATTTTTTGGACATTGGTGTTTTCCCTGAATGTATGCCTGTGTGAGGATTCTGGATTTCCTGGAACTGGAGTTACAGACAGCTGTTAGCTGCCATGTGGGTGCAGGGAATTGAACCAGGTTCTCTTCGAAGAACAGCCAGTGCTCTTAACCACTGAGCCATTTCTCCAGCCCCCAAAAAAATTCTTTAGAAATTATGAAAATAAGCTTTGTTACTAAATTATCAAATAAGACTTATTTTTTTCTATCCAGAATGTATAATATTATCTGTTAAAAACTTGAAGAACAGCCAGGTGTGGTGGTGCATTCTGGAGACAGAGGCAGGTGGATCTCTGAGTTTGATGTCAGGACAGTCAGGGCAGCAGAGTGAAATTCTGTCTCAAAACACCAAAAACTCAACCAAAAGAGTGAACAAAAAACCTTGAAGAACCTGGTAATTAATTCCCCTTTGAAAAGTCCACACCTACATTCTTGGGAATGTCTGGATTCCTTCCTATACACTTTTCTCAAAATTCTAGAGCTCTAAAAATTATATTAAAGAGGCTGGAGAGATGGGCAGCTAAAAGCATTGGCTGTTCTTCCAGAGAACCGGGGTTCAATTCCCAGCAACCACATGGTAGTTCACAACTACCTGTAATTTCAGTCCCATACATGCAAGCAAAAAACAAAACAAAACAAAACCTCTTAATGAACCTAATAAACCCGTTGTTGCTTTAAAGAAGGAGGTTAGCAGAGGCCCTCCACATTTCATGTTGAAGATTCCCTGCATTTTCACTGTGAAAAGCTCAACACTGCTCGTCACTCTTGATAACCCAAAACTATTTCTCTATTAAAATATTATAACTGCTGGGCGGCAGTGGTGCAAAGACAGGTGGATCTTCGTGAGTTCGAGGCCAGCCTGGCACACCAAGTGAGTTCCAGGCAGGACAGGCTCCAAAGCTACAGAGAAACCTGCCTCAAAACAACAAAAACCAAACAAACAAAATACTGTAACCACCTCTTCTTCCTCATCTTTACTATTGGCTCTAAAACTGTCATAAAGTGTAAAGAATCTTGTAACATTCTCATGAATTTCTCCCTTTATTGTTATATATAGTGAATATGATCAATGTAAGGACTTTGATGACAAGATCATCCACTCTCAAGCCGCTATACATTGGAGTTTATAATAATCTCTAACTATATGTCCTCTATGTAGTAATTCTCATATTCATCAAAAAGAACCAGTTATATCAAACAATAAAAACAAAACAAAACAAAAACCTAACAAAACCTCTTAATTTAAGTTTATCTTTACCTTTTTAATATCTGTTTTTGTCCGGAGACCCCAGCCCCTCTGTAACGTGCGGAAAATTTCGACGTCTGGATACTGGCGCTTGCTGAAGCACTGGTTTTGACAGCGCCCTCCAGCAGGACACACTGTGGGATGGCACTCATAGAGCAGCATCCGGTTGATGCACTCTGAATCTATCCCACAGGGATTCTCATCAGTAGCTTTACAGTTGCATCGGGGAATTTCTGACAAGTCTGCAGTGAAGATCTGTACCCTGCCAATAGGTCGGTTCACCTGGAAAAGCACATTGTATTGTATCAGATAAATTAACATAAAGCAATTCAGTACCTGCAACAGACAAGTATCACTTCCTTCAAGTTATATGACACATTTTACATGATTTGAAGAAATCAAGACTGAGGCTGTTCATATTAATAATAAAGCCACAGCTGATACATTAAATGTAAATTTCAAGCCAGCTATATTGGAATATGCCTTTAATTCTGCCCAGACAAATGGAACACCATCACCAAATTAAAAAGGGGTGGGGATGGGAGATTGTAGTTTGGTGGTAGAGTGCTGGCTTATAACCTATAGCACTACAGGGAAAAAAAAAATCAATTTAAAAGTTGCTATGCTCAAAGAATTTAAAACTAGGTCCTGGCATAAGATGATGTTATATAAGCTAATATATACAAATAATCACTTTTTGGGGAAAATGGGGGGAATCGATTATTCACAACATTTAAAAAACACAAAATGCTAATAGTAAGAACACTGAAGAGGGACGGTGAGATGGTTTAGCAGGTCCGGGAGCTTACTGACAAGGAGAGAACTGACGACCACAACTGTGTTAGAAATAACAACCAAGTACTCTTTTTATGCTCTTAACTCTCAATTTTTAAATTTTTACCATGAGCAAGAAAGGAAAAGGAGCCATACAGTGTTATTCTACTACATAGCCTCCCAAGATTTGTCCCCATCACCTTTATATGTTTATAAGGTGGTGGCTTCTTGTCATTCTTTCTATCTTCCTGAAGTTGTCTTAGCTCTTTTTGGGCCTTTAACTCTTCAAACCTTGCTGCAGCTTCCTGAAGAGCTGAGAAAACAAAACATAATCATGTAAAAAAAAAAAATCTCTGGGTATATTTATTTTACCCTATCTCCCCCTTTAAGCTGAAAAAAGCCCATGTCCTGCAGGTCAGTGGTGGCCCACGCCTTTAACCCCAGTACTCAGGAGGCAGAGGCAGGTGGATCTCTGCGAGTTTGAGGCCAGCCATAACTGCCCCTCACCTCTTTTGGACAGGGAGGGGAAGCAGTAGTGGAGGCTAGCCTCAAATTTATGATCCTCCAAGCCACTGAAATTATAGGTGTGTATCAGCAGATGCCAGGCAAGCCCTGTACCTTTAAACTCCATCTATAATTCCAGCCAATTTTGTTTTGTTGAGATGGTCTCATAAGATGTAGGCCACTGAACTTGGGCTCCCCAACCCAAGAACTGAAATTACAAATGTGTGCTAAGACACTTTTGTTTTCTCTTTTTTTCTTTTTGAGACACAGCCTCACTGTGTAGCAAAAATCACCCTGGAATTCACTATGTAATCTAGGGTAGTCTTGACCCTGCGGTTCGTTTGCCTTAGCCTTGAGTCTTACAATTACAATCAGGCATCATAATATTTCAGACAACCTGAACCATTATATGAACTTGAGCACAGAGCAGATACTGAGCTATGGATATCTCTGCTTGCCTGAAAAATCGTAAGGGTAAAGTTACCTTTTTTATATGTTCCATCCACTCCTTTTCCCATCTTATCCTTGCTGCTCACATCTCCTTCCATATAAGGGAAAACTCGGGCCTGATGAGTCCATAGATAGTCATTAGACCCAAAGAAGAGAACAGGGAACTCTCCCACGTCATGTCTCATTTTGTCAATGTTAGAGGGAACAGCTCGAGGATGGCAGATCTCAGCTGGCCACCACCTGGGAAAGGTACAAATAAGAGAAGAAACCTCTACAAAGGCTGCAAAGGCACTGGGAAAATAACATACTTAAGGTTTTGTTGTTGGTCTTTCTGCATGTGTATATACATAGTGTGTACATGTATACAGGCACAAACTGAAAAACAAATGCTTCCCTGGTTACTGTCCACTCCGTTTACTGAGGCAGGTTCTTGAGGTGAACCTGGAGTTCACTAGTGCTTTCTAGCCTAGCTAGCCAGTTTACCCCGAGGAACCTTATCTTTCATGTATGAAGGTGCTAGGTTCAGAACACTAGTCCTCATACTTGTGTACCAAGCACTTTGTTCATTTAGCTGTATCCTTAAGTAGAATGTTCCAGAAGGCTAAAATTACAGGCTCATTCACAAACATATAAATAATTTCTTAGAAAGAGTTACTTTGCTTCAAGGAAATTATGATACATGAATATTTATAATGTCCACTGAAAAATTTTCTTCAACAATGAAATGAAAATCTGACTGGAGAATTGGCATAGTGACTAAGAGCCCATGCTGCCATTGTACAGAACTTTGTTCCATTCTCAGCACCCATGTTAGGTGGCACTGAATCCATGCTTCTGGTCTCAGAGATTACTTGCGCTCACATGCACATATCCACATTAAGACACATACACGATTAAGTTTATTTTATTAAAAGTAATTAAAACAAGAGAAATGAAGATGTGACAATGACAGGGAAAACAATGTTCATCATTAAGGGTTTCAGCAGCAGTGAACCAGATAATTTGAACTTTAAAAAAACTTCCAACTAGGCTAGAGGTCACGTGATTTAAACTCAGGAAGCAGAGGCAGTTTCAGGCCAGTCTGGTCTATATACTAAGCTGGAGATCAAGTTTGAGGTCAGCCATGATACATAGTTAAGACCTTAACTCAAAAGCAAAAACTAAAAAAGAAACTCCCAGTAATTATCTAATCAAGATAATCAATATTTCCATCTTCTAACATTTATAATCTCTTTGTGTTAACAACTTTTAAACTTTTCTTTAGTAGACTTTTTTTGCTTGCTATAGATGTAGGGTCTTGCTATATAGCAAGAACTGGTCATGAACTTATCATCCTGCCTCAGGCTCCCAAGTGCTGGGAATACAGGGTACACCACCACGCACAGCTAGTAATTCATAAAACATATAATCATAGTGTGTCATTCTATGTTGAAATCATTCATGTTAGCTGGGTAAGTAACTGGAACCAGAGGCAGGGAGAAATCTATGAGTCTGAGGCCAGTCAGGGCTATATAATGAAGCCTTGTTTAATTTGCTACAGTATACATACTATATGCCTAGAACTGAAAAATCAGTATTTAACTTTCTGTAATACAGAAAAATTGATAGAAGTTTAGAGTACTATGCCTAATCATGAAGAACATTTTAAGATGCTAACTACCAGCCTGGTGGTGGTAATACACGCTTTTAACCCCAGGACTTGGGAAACAAAGGCAGATGGATCTCTGTAGTTTGAAGCCAGCCTGGTGTACAGAGTGAGTTCCAGGACAACGAGGGCTATACAGAGAAACCGTGTTTGAAAAAACAAAGACAAAAAGGTATTTTCCAGAACCCAAGAAACAGAATGATATAAGAAATGAGTGCCACTCTTTGTCATGTTTACTCACCTGTATCGACCAACCTTCACCCAGACAATCTCCCTATAGTGTGGTTTTTTGCCAGCCTTACAGTCATTGCAATACCAATTTCCTTCAGGAATATCAATGTTTAGGCACTCACGATGGAAAGCAGCAGGACAGGAGTCACAGCACAGAAGACTGCCTCCTACAGGAATAGGGAAACCTCGCATTAGACTACAAGGGTCCATTAAAAAGTCCCAGCAGAAATGGCTTTTGCCCAGCTCCTAGTCAATTATTTGTAACTCTAGTCGAGGGCTTAGTAAAACACACACAGAAAGACTACTCTGTAACAATATGCCTTTTCTAATATTCCTGAGCACATCAAAAATTTTCGTATTAGGATAATAAACAGTATATTTTCTACCAAAATTACTATCAATATAAACATTTTCCTTATCCCAGCACTTGAGAGGCAGAGGCAGGCAGATCTCAGTGAGTTAGAGGCCAGCATGATCAACAGAATGAGTTCCAGGATACCCAGAAACGTTTCAGAGATACCCTGTCTTGAAAAACAAAAAACCAAAAAAAAAAAAAAAAAGAGAAAAGAAAAAAAGGTTAGCGAGGCAATAGTGGCACGTGCCTTTAATCCCAGCGCTCAGGAGGCAGAAACAGGTGGATCTCTGTGAGTTCAAGGCTAGCCTGGGTCTATAGAGTGAGTTCCAGGACAGCCAGGGCTTTTTCAGAGAGAAACCCTATTTCAAAAAAATCAACAAAACAAAACAAAAACAAAAACAACCAAACCCTAACAAACAAAAAAACCACCAAACCAAACCCTAACAAACAAAAATATTTTCCTTTAAGACTATTTATAGCAAATAGAGGCCACAGTATAACAAACACACAATTAGGGGCTAGAGAGATGACTCAGAGATTAAGCATATTAACTGCTCTTCCAGAGGGCCTGAGTTCAGTTCCCAGCAACCAATGGAGGCTAACAATCATCTATAATGACATGATACCCTCTTCTGGCAAGCATGGAAACATACAGATAGAACACTGCATACATAAATAAATACAAGGCACAATTAAGTTTTGTGTATGTAGCTTGTATGTTTGCATGCACATGGAGGTCAGAGGTTGGTGTTAGATGGATTCTTCATCACTTTCTACCTTATTTTTTATGACAAGATCTACTGAACCTAGAACTCACCCATTCTGCTAAGATGGTTGGCTAGTCAAAGAACTCATGGTATCTGCTTGTCTCTGCCCTAACAATATGTTATGGAATGTACCTTGTTTCTACATGAGTAAGGGAGCCTGAACGCAGGCTGACATGGCTGGGATTTTACCAACCAAACCATCCCTGCAACCTGAAAACTCAATTCAGCTGGTGACAGGAAGGCCTTAAAAGTCTTAAGACCATATCACTCCAGGAATTCACTTTCCTTATTGAGAGCAAACTTTCCCAGTAGAAACATTTTATAATGAGCAATAGTCGCTCTTGAGAACTCAGCTAACAAATACATCACCCAGCAGCACCTGACGCACAGACAGCACCTCCATACGTGTAGCTGTTTCTCTCTTTTTCTCCCTTAACACTAACTTTTCCGAACTTGGCAGTTTCAGACATGGAGTTAAGAAGTGCTTCTAAGCAGGGAGGGTGTTTAGCATCCCTACTGAACAGCTACATGAGCTTCCTGGTTTGTAACTTACAGTCTCCATTTGCTATCACACTTACTAAAATTGTTTAAATAAAGTGTGGTTATAGACTTAGCACAATGAGAAAATTTTAGGTGATCTTTGGACTTGTTTTTAACTTTTATGACTGAATTTCCTTCATAGGCTGTGCTATTTCATTTTTCCTCTGTATTGTTCTAGAAATGTTTTCAGGTTGGGCACGGTGGAGGCACACTGGAGGCAGAAGCATGTGGACCTCTGGGAGTTTACGATTAGTTTGGCATACAAAGCAAGTACATAAGCCCTGTTATAAAAAGAAATATACATATATAAAAATAAAAACTTTCTTCAGAAGTTGGAAAGATGGCTCAGTGGGATCCAAGAGCAAGAGAAAAAGATTACATATGGTCAAGAGAGATGAGCCAAGTCTGAAGACCTAAGTACCATGGGCTACTACTCTGGCAGGACCAGGGTTTGATTCCCCAGCAACCTTCTATAACTCTAGTTCCAGGGGATATGACTCCCTCTTCTGGCCTACTCTGGCACTGAATTCATGTGATGTACAGACATACAGGGTAAAGATTATAGGTATGCCCCATCACATCAATTTACATAAAATTCAATACTTTGGGCATGATAGGCTAAGCAAGCACTATTCCCAGCCTCAAGTATTATAAATTAAAAAGGATACATGAAGGACTGGAGAAATATATCAGTGGGTCAGTCATAATGGGCTTGCTACAAAGTATGAGGCCCCAAAGTTAGGATTCCCAGAACCCAAGAGAAGCTAGCCTGTAACCCCAACACTGAGTACTTGAGACAAGCAGATCCTAGGGACTCAACAGCACACCAGTCTAGCCAAAATAGATTGACTGAGAGATTTTATTTCAGGGTCAGAGAGATGAGCCAAGTCTGAAGACCTAAGCTTGATATCCAGGACCCATATGGCAAGAGGAAGGGAAGCAACTCCGTTAAGTTGTCCATATATTCACTGCAATACACATTAAAATATAAAATGCTTGATAATCCCTTTGAAACGACTCATAAAGTTAGAAGTCACATCTTACCTTCTGAGCACACAAAACACCAGCTGACATTAACATGCTCATGATTTCGGCAGCCCCGCCTAGGGGTGAAGTGATTAGGGCAGATGATACTATTAGATGCAAGGATTTTTGACCCAGCAGCAAGACAAAAGTCATTAGCATGGTAGGCCACAGGACATCGTACACAACGCATCAGACGACCTACATTTATGGGAAGGAGAGAAATGGGGGAGGATCAAGAGGAAAAAGATTACATATGGAAACAAAGTGCATTATGAAAGTCTATTTGCCAGCAGGGAGAAACATGGCTCTGAAACATGTAATTCACTAAGATGAAGATGGGAGCGCTGTGCTAGTCCCCAGTGGGAATAGGACTGCACAACTGCAAATACACCTGCATCTGCAAGGAGACCACAATCTACAATCCAGATGACTGCCTCAAATCCTGTAACATCTGGAAGAAGTAAATTAAAAGGAATGGACTTGGGAGGCAGAGGCAGGTGGATCTCTGTTGAGTTTGAGGCCAGTCTGGTCTACAGAGTATTCCAGGACAGCCAGGGCTACACAGAGAAAGCCTGTCTTACAAAAACCAGAAGACAAAAGCAACTGAACAGTGGAACTAGTCTTTTATTACTTTATGAAGTTATTTCCCAGATGGATCTTCCAATATACGTCAGCAACTAAAAACCAGCATCTAACTACTTAAATCTATATGGTAGAAGCAACTAAAAGGGATATAAAGTGCATTGAATAGGAGATGTTTTCAAACAAAATCTCTAATGATATGTAAATATTTTAAGCCACCAGCTGGAAATTCCACAGAACACAGCATGCTATCCATGGGAATTCATTACTCTACTTGGCCACAATGTAGCTACTTTACCAAACTGACAAGCAGGATGCTTCAGATTGCACTTGAAAGTAAGTAGTGGCCAAGAAACCGAAGTCCTACAATTAGATTGATTTACATTAAAAAAAAAAAAAAACAACAACCCATACCTTTAGAAGCAGATACATTGGCTGGATTAGCAGCATGGCAAGTTATACAGATGTGGAGGGGGCACCGGAAGCCCTTGTTCTGTGTGACAGTTGGTGGGTACTTCTGGACACATTCTTCATGGTAAAACTTTCCACATAAGGGCAGAAGGCACCTTTTCACATCTTCCCCACTCTGTTTACATACAAAACAGGTATGGATTCCTGGAAAAGGAAAGAGGCAACAGATTAATAGTGTAAGAATCTATCCCAATCTAAGTCATTAGGAATAAGTTAGTGAACAACTTTATAAAATTTACCAAACTGACAGAATCTGACTATGCACAACTTTAGTACCTTTATAAGTGAGCAATCTGGGCAGGCGGTGGCAGCACATGCCTTTAATCCCAGCACTCGTGAGGCAGAGGTAGGTGAAACTGAATTTGAGACCAGCACAGTGAGTGTACTGAGAAAGTTCCAGGATAGACCCTCAAAGCTACACAGAGAAACCCTGCCTCAAAAAAAAACTAAACAAAACAAAAAGTAGGCAACCTAATCTGATATGTGCTTATTGGTATGATATAACAAGGTGTCTATTATACTGACTACAAAGCATTTCTCTCAAAGAAAATCCAGCCTCTAGATCCAACTACATTGTAGGAGATAAAGAAAACACAGGAAAAAGGTGGACATTAAACGCTTGTTCCTGGCTTGTATGATAAAATTTCATGACAAAGCAAGCCATAGAAGAGAGGGTCTATTTCAGCTTACAATTTCAGATCATGGTCTATCACAGCAGCAAGGCGACAGCGGCTTGACGCAGTGCTGTCCAGTCAGGAACAAACGGTAGGAATACATGGGATGCACTTTTACACTGAATTTCGCCACATCAATGAATTTAGGGCAATTTCATATAGATATGCCCTAAATCAAGGAGATTTAGACAATTTTCTGTGAAGCTTTCTGGGGATTTTTGAGATCCGAACTCAAGAAATCCACTTGCTTCTCTTTGTCTCTCAAGTGCTAGGATTAAAGGCTTGTACCACTGTGTTCAGTACAATTCTTATCCCTTCTCAGATAATTCAACATTGTGTCAAGTTGACAATTAAAACTATCACAGACAGTTTTTTTTAAAGAGTTTTATTTATTTATTTAGATTTATTGTTTTTTTGTATTTTTTTTTAATAATACAGTGTTCTACCTGCATGCATGCCAGGAGGGGGCAGATCTCACTGTGGATGGTTATGAGTCACTATGTGGTTGCTAAGAATTGAATTCAGGACCTGTAGAATAGCCAATGCTCTTAACCTAAGTCATCTCTCCAGCCTTCTTTTAAAAAATACTTTTGAGGGGCTGGAGAGATGGCTCAGTGGTTAAGAGCATTGGCTGCTCTTCCAGAGGTGCTGAGTTCAATTCCCAGCACCACATGGTGACTCATAACCATCTGTAATGAGATCTGGCGCCCTCCTCTGGGCATACATGGAGGCAAAATGTTGTATACATAATAAATAAATCTTTAAAAAAATAAAATATAATTTTGAGACAAATGGAAAAACCTGAAAATAAACCAGGAATACTGTAACTCTTGAAAATATATTGGATTTTCTTTTCAAAGTTCTGTTAGAAGACTTCAATGAACACTTGTAGATTCTTTGTGTATGTACATGTTTGTGAGTGGAGGTTAAGGTTGACATGGGTGGTCTCCCTCAGTCATTCTCTACCTTTTATTTTTATTTGTTTGTTTGTTTTTTGAGACAGGGTGTCTTCGTGTAAAAGCTCTAGCTATCCTAGAACTCACTTTGTAGACCAGGCTGGCCTCAAACTCAGAGATTCACCTGTCTCTGCCTCCCAAGTGCTAGGATTAAAGGCCCAGTCTCTACCTTTTTTTTTTTTAAAGATTTATTTGTGAGTATGTGTATTTGCATGAGGCCAGAAGAGGATGCTGGATCCCTTGGAACTTGGGTTTCAGGCAGCTGTGTGCTTCCCAATGTGGTTGCAGGGGAATGAAGGCAGGTTCTGTGAAAATGCACCAAGTCCCAGCCCCACCCCTCTTGTCTTCTGAGACACCGTGGCTTACTGATGCTCATACGATGGCTCCAGAAACCTACCTGTCTGTCTCCCAGTGTCTGGGATTACAGATACACCAGCCATGCCTGACCTTTCACATGGATGCTGGGAATCTAAACTCAGGTCCTTATGCTTGAATGGCAATTATTGTATTGATTGAGCCACCTTCCTAACTGAACACATGCAAACTCTTTTTGTTCCACCATTATCTATGTACACAATGAAAAGTTAACAAAAGAAAGACGGGGGAGGGGAGGGAGAGACCCTGCTTTGGAGATATAGCAGAAGAGAACATGCCAGCACTGAAAAGCAAACCTGAGATGATCCCCTATTACAGTACAGCAGGGAGAGCCATGAAGTAAGAAAATATCTTCTTACTTTGTTATCTGTCTGGAAGCAGGTAAAATATCTTTAAAAGACTTATTTATGAGTGCTCTATCTGCATGTACACCGTTATGCCAGAAGAGGGCACCAGATTCCACTAGAGAGGGTTGTGAGTCACTATGTGGTTGCTGGGAATTGAACTCAGGTCTTTTGGAAGAGCAGCCAGGGAGTGCTCTTAAGCACTCAGTCATCTCGCCAGCCCCCACCCCTAAAATATCTTATAGATTCTCAGGTTGAGGATACAGTGATATACTGATTGCTGAGCCTACATAAGACTCTGAATCTAACATCCAGGCCTAGAAAAAATAAAAACGGAAGTTTCTCTGTACTTCAGATCACACATACAAGTTACTTTGAAATGGATTATACATATAAATATGAAGACAGAAACTATAAAATTCACAGAAGATATACTGGAAAAAAGTGATACTGAGCTAAGCTGCATTTCTTAAACATGACATAAAATAATACAAATGAAAGTTGATAAACCAGGGACCAAAGATAGCACAGTGATTAAGAACACACTGACTTCTCTTCCAGAAGGTCAAGGTTCAATTCCCAGCACCTATAAATCACCTCTAACTCCAATTCTGGGGAACCAATGTCCTCTCCTAGCCATTGAGGACAACAGGCTTGCAGGTAGTGTGTGTGTGTGTATATATATATATATATATATATATATATGTATGTGACAGCAGGCAGGCAAAACGCTAATACACATAAAATAAAAACCTTTTTAAAAAAATATTTATTTATTTATTATGTATACAATATTCTGTCTGTATGTATGCCTACAGGCCAGAAGAGGACACCAGACCCCATTAAAGATGGTTGTGAGCCACCATGTGGTTGCTGGGAATTGAACTCAGGACCTCTGGAAAAGCAGGCAATGCTCTTAACCTCTGAGCCATCTCTCCAGCCCCTAAAAACCTTTTTAGAAGTTGAGAAACTAGACTTCTATCAAAACTTAAAATGTCTGCTCCTTTGAAGACAGTAGGAAAATGAATCTAAAGATAGGCGTGTTAGTGCAGACTTTAAATCCCGAGTCTGAGCAAGTAAATCTCTGAGTTCAAGGGTAGTCAGCGTTAGACCTTGTTTCAAAAACAAAAAAGACAATGAACCTCCCAGAGAACTACAAATATAAATCCCGAGCCAAGAATAATGGTGTATGCTTGTAATACCAACAATAATGAGGTGTCCTGGAGAATTGAGAATTTTGGAGCCAGCCTGAGATCATGTCTCATAAGATAGATGGACACAGCTCAGAGGCAGAGATGGTCTACTATGCACAAAAACCCAGATTCTGCCCCCTCATTACCATAAAATAAGCCAACGTTCTAAAGACTCTTCAAAAAGACGGCAAAAACTAATATAATTGATGGAGCAACATGCACAGGATGAGGAAGGCATGAGTTCAAGGTCAGCCTGGACACCACAGTAAACCATCAACTGAAAACAAAGAAAAAAACCAGAGGATTGAAACAAGTTTAAGGGCAAAGAGACCACATGGTCAGGGTAAGGACATTTTGGATGTGACCCTAACAATAGAAAACCAGCAAAACACAGGCAAATGTAGCACGGATTCTAATTGGTATTAATAATAAAAACACAGAGTCAGATATTAGGGGTGAAAGCTGAAGGATCAGAGAAGCAAAGTGGGCAGCAGCTAAAGAGTTCTTTTACCGCTCCACCAATGCCCAGACCAAAGGGGCGATCTGTCCACAGACTGCACTGAGCTTCTGTCTCTTCCCGCTTTATCTTCCTCTCTCGGCCCAGCTGTGTCGCTCCTGCCTCCACCTCCCTGTGCTGGGTCTAAAGGTGTGGGATCCCAAGTGCTGGGATCACCTTTGTGAGCTGTTTCTCTTTTAGACAGATTCAATCTTATGTAGCCCAGGGTGGCCTTAACTAACAGAGATTCCTCTTCCTCTGTCTTCTGGGTCCTGGAATAATAGGTGTGCGCCACCACTGCCTAGCCTCTAGTGGCTTAGCTTTGTACTCTGATCATCAGGCAAGCTTTATTTGTTAAAAATACAAACGAAATATCAATACGGGCAAATCAGATTTTAACACAGTAAAAAAGCTAGTCACGGTGGCTCATACCTATAATCGTGCATTTGGGAGGCTGAGGCAGGAGGATTATAGTCAGGAACATTTACTGAGTTTGAGAACAGGTTGAACTGCAAAATGACTCTGTCTCAGAAACAAAACAAAAAAGGTAAAAACAAAAAAAACCCAAACGCCTAAAAAGAAACAGTGAACACAGGGAAGAAGAAATTGTAAACTGCACATTAACAAAGTGTCAGCACTGGAGCTATAATGGCTTCCCAGGGAAAGGCAGAATGAGAGGAGGAACTGTAAGGTAAGAGCAGGATGAGGAGGAAAAATAGGGAGGGGAGACAGTTCCAGGGAGCGTAGGAAAAACTGTGCTTATAGGCATGGTAGCAGTTATTCATCAGGTGCTTTTTTGTTACACTATGCCTACCTCAACCCTTCCCCTGATCCCTGGCTATAGATGGTCAGCTAGGACCTCCACTGACCACAGCAGCAGTGGGAGTAGTAGCAGAAACACCAGGCAAAAAAGAGGACAGTGGAACATTCTGACAGTGGTAGACTGGCATGAGATACACAAAACTAAGACACAGTAGAAAAAGAAAAAACAAAACATAGTTTATTGCTACTAAGGAGTCAGCAAAAGCATATGATCAAGCTCAGAGGAGGTGATGAAGTATCCAAAAAATTTACAAATGCAAGAAAGTGGCCAATCTCCAAGGGATTGATGGAATGATTATGGCCCAATGTAATTTCGAAATGTTTTTCATTAAAAATGATTGTTGTACTGTGTAATCTCTATGAGTAGAATTTTGCATTTATTGTACAGCAATATTATCAGGAAAGGGCAGTGTAAGATTCAGGCCTAAATCTATTATTCTATTTTTTCCCCCTACCATGGCTAGCATTCTCAGAAAGATCCCATCCATGATACAGACAGAAAGCAAAGGTGCATCTAAACAACATGCTTTTTTCTTCATCCTGGTCTCTATTAAGACCAGTGTTTCTAGGTCCCAATATCACCCTATCCGAATAAATCTTTTCAACGCTACAGAAGCTCTCTACACATAATATCCAGAATCCTCTCAACTTGGGAAAGACTCCTTAATCTCATTCAGAATTCTTTTGCTTCTATCCTGGGCCTAGAGCTGATGCTCTAGTGGAAGGGAAGAAAATAAGGTCCTAGAGTTAAGGGCCAGCTTTCAAAGACCCTCTGCTCACATTTCTGGCTGTAGGCCTCCTGAATCAGGAATTTTGTCCATAGGACATCTGAAGAGATCTTGGGTTCAGGGTTAGGTTAAACATTTTTGCCCACAGTAGTGGGTAAATGCCTCAAAATCTACCTCCAAACAAAACTGCTTAGACCTGAAAGAAATTAAAGTTCCAAACTCCAACAAGCAAAGGTGGGAGGAACTCATATTTACATATCTTGCAGGACAACCTGAAGATCATTATTTTCTTTTGATTGAGCCTCCACTGAAAATTCAAAAAAAGAAAATATATAGTTAATTAAAATAACATTTGAATCCTTCAATGTTCCAGCTGTTTATTATTGTGCAGGTTATTCCTGCCTCATCTGTATCATGGATCTCAAAACAAACTGGACACTGAGACTGTTAAGGTAATAAGATCATAGAGTCCTTGCCATTCATGTAATTCCTGTAGCTGAAGGCATGCATTCTGCAGCTATATTAAACATACTCCAACAATAAGACAAGACACAGCATTTTGTTCGGCAGCCACTGAGAGATGGGAGATAAGGAAGTCCTCCCTAACAATCTCTGGAATCTGCTAATGCCATAAAGGATAGTCAGCCATAGTTTTGTCTGCCTAGACTTAGTTAAAGTCTGAGCAGGTGTGAAACAGATGGGTCAAGTGATTAACACTGTTCAGGAATCAGCAAGATTGAAGAGAATTTTCCACTGAGGTTTTTTAAGAGATTCTTGGGATCTGAAACTCATTTTTTTTTTTTTTTTGCTTTTGTTTTTTGAGACAGGGTTTCTCTGTAGCTTTGGAGCCTGTCATAGAACTTGCTCTGTACACCAGGCTGGCCTTAAACTCACAGAGATCCATCTGTCTCTGCATCCTGAGTGCTGGGATGAAAGGTGTGCACCACCACTGCCTGAGTTTTTTTTCCCCCAAGATAGCATCTCAAGGGATTGGAGCAATGGCTCAGAAGTTAAGAGCATCAATTGCTCTTCCTGAGGATACAATTTTAATTCCCAGCATCCACAAGGTAGCTCACAATTATGCTTAAATTCCAATTCCAGTGGATATGTATCTTCATCTAGCCTACTCATACACCAGGCATAAGTGATTCATAGCCAGGCATGTATGCAAAATCCTCATAAACTTCAAAATTTAATAGTAACAAAAGAATACACACAGACATAAACACAATATCACACACAATCAAACAAAAAGATCTTGTTGGGTGTTTGGACACATGCCTGTAGTCTAAGCACTTAGAAGATAGAGACAGGCAGCTCTTTTTGAGTTTGAGGCCAGCCTGGTCTCCTTCAGGGTTATAGAGAAACGCTGTTTCAAGGAAAAGAAAAAACGATCTAATACTGTAAGCCCATAGAGGTCTAAAGCTCAGTGTATGCTATATACACCTCAACACAGGTATTTTAAGAAAGAATAAGCTAGACAGAAATGTTGGTTTACACCTATAACCCCAACACTCAGGAGATCAAAGCAGAAAGAGTGAGCTCAAAGCAAGCCTGGGCTATGGTGTGAGGAAGAGGGAGAGGAGAGTGGAGAAGGAAGGGAAGAAAGATGATCTCCTGACATACCCTTTTTAACACAGATGGGTCTCAAAGACATTACCACACTTGAGCCAGACAGAAAGTACTGCGTACTGTTTGATTTATATGCAACTCTTAAAAACATAGCTTTACCTTGGGATCAGTTTATTCAGAGTTCATTTCAGAATGATAAAGATAACAAGGCAATTCTATGATTCTGTAAGATTCCGAGGGTTAGGACCTCACAGTACCCACATCTGCATGTACAATAAACTCCCTGTTGTCAGAAAGCGGCATCTTCAATACACCTTTGTCCTAAAAATATTCCGATGTCATCTACTTTACCTGTGCGACACTCATTGCAGATAAATTTTCCTCGCGGCATTTCAGTTAGGCCAAGGCACTCCAGGTGGAAAGCCCCACAGCACTGAGCCTCACATAGTAACAGCTCACCCAGTTTTTCACAGTTCTGTAAAGGAAAAGAAATTTGTCTGTAGAAAGACTTTAGAAAACTCCCAAATGAAGTCCTCATAGATCAACGGCTAAGAAATATCCTTGTAAAATCTGTGAAATTCCATCTCTTATTCAACTAATATTAATAATCACCTCCTATATGTCGAGCACAAGAAGTTCTCTTATGGGGACAGATGACACAAACAAATGAAAACAATAGTTGTCTTAGTTACTGTTCTTGTTGCTCTGATAAAACACCACAACAAAAGCAATTTAAGGGAGAAAGGTTTGTTCTGGCTCATAGTTCAAGATATGGTCTACTATGGTGGAGAGGTCAAGGTAGCAGGAGATTGATGCAGCTGGTCACATATCATCCACAATGAGGAATCAGAGAGCAATGAACTGCTTTAGCCTGGCTCACAGTCTGGAACCTCAGCCAAGAGAATGGCACCATTCACAGTGGGCACATTTCCCCACTTCAATTAATTAACCTAATCAAGATAATCCCTTATAGGCAAGACTAGAGAATAAACAATCCCTCACAGGTGTACCTGGAGGTGATTCCAAATCCTGCCAAGTTGATAATTAACACTAAAAATAATAACACAGGAAAGAGTTCAGAAAATGATCAATTAGTATTAGGCAGAGAATTCAAATAGCTAACTTGGCTTTGTTTATGAGGATGACATCTTAGGTCAGGGTCTGAAAGTTCTCAGTAGGTTGTGACAAAGGAAAGTAGCAAGTAAAAAGCCCACAGGGAAGAAAATGTGACTGAAAGACACTGTTACTTTACTGAAGTGAAGACAGGTCATAACTGGCAGTAAATGACATTAATCTAATTGCAAAGATGTACCGTTGGAGAGCTTTGCCAAGTGAGGGCTGAACTCAGGTGTTCATTTTTAAAAAGATTCCTACAGCTGGTTACTGGAAAATGAACTCAAGAAGCTAAGAGGAGACAAATCAGACAGCTGTGCAGGAGGCAATATCAGCCAATTGGACTTGGGTCCTAACATTACCAAAATAAGAGCCCTTTGAGATGTATATCAAATTACTTCATAAAAAATATAACCCTTCTCACCCCTTATCTTTTTGTCCCTCTCACTGGGAACTAAACACAAAACTTTGGGCCCATCAGGAAGAAGAACATCACATCACTGACATAGACAGTCTCATGAAGACATGGTATCACTAAAAGGAAAAAGAACCTTATGAAATGAGGATATTATTTCTAATTATGAGATCCTTGGAAATTCCCAATGTTACTTTTTATCCCATTTGTATCTACACATTGATTCACAACAAAAAAAATTAGCCTTATACCATCAACTAGGAAACCCCCATACCAAATCTGTGAATACTCATGTCCTTCATGCAAAATGACAAAAACTGCATAGTGTATACACAATCCTCTTGTATACTTTAAAACACTTATAAACTATAATATCTTTTATAGCATCATGCTATGTAAATAGTTGTTCCTTGAAAAACAGAGTATAACAACAAGCAAGAGTCTATGAGGCTGAGGAGATGGCTCAGTCAGTAAAGAGCTTGCTCTGCAAGCATGAGGAAACAAGCACACTCCCCAAACCTATGTAAAAAGCTAGGTATGGAGGTGCACACTGTAAATCCACGCTGGAGAAACAGACAAGACGGATTTCTTGATCCTGCTGGACAGCCTGCCTACCTAAACATCAAGTTCTGGATTCCAGTGAGAGACCCTGCCTCAAAAATCAAAATGGAGAGGACTGAGCATGGTGGTGCATAGACCTAATCCCAATACTGAAAAGGCAGAGGCAGAAGGATCTCAATGAGTTCCAGGACAGCTAGGTCTATATAGTTTCAGGTCAGCCAGGGTTACATAATGAGACCCTGTCTGAAAGCGGAAAGAACACCCTACTTTTGACTTATGCATAGGCATGTATACACATGTACACACACAGTCATAAAATACAAACACCTAAACATAGACTCATATGTATACCCCTCAAAAAAATTCTATATTCAGTACAGACCCAACTATTAACTATTACATAACAATATAAACAAGCTTTTCCAAAGTATTTTTCATCTATACAATTGATTTAGTCCACAGAAACCAAAATCTACTCTCTATTAAAAAAAAATCAAAAGAAACATGCAGAATGGTTGCGCATGCCTTTAATCCTAGTACAAGGGCAGCAGAGGAAGGTAGATCTCTATCTAGTTCTAGCCCAGCCTGGTCTACAAGTGGGTGGGGGAATCAGAAACAAAGGTCTTGGTCACCTAAATAAACAAGTAGGAAAATGTTAGGGAGAAAGGTATAGCTTACCTTTCTTACCTTGACTTTCCTATTATCTATTATTCACAAATAAAAAAAAAAAAACAAACAAAAAAGATTCGTTTTATATATGTACATATATAGAGGGCCAATGAACAGTTTTCTTTTTCTTTCTTTTTTTTTTTTTTTTTTGGCTTTTTGAGACAGGGTTTCTCTGTGTAACAGCCCTAGCTGTCCTGGAACTAGCTCTTGTAGACCAGTCTGTTCTCGAACTCAGAGATCCGCCTGCCTCTGCCTCCCGAGTGCTGGGATTAAAGGCTTGTGCCACCACCGCCAGGCGCCAGTTTTCATATAGTAAGCAAACGCACATTCAGTTTAAAACATGAAAATGTCAATTACAGTACAAACTGAATACATTTTTCTAATTAACTACATGGTTTACCGTAACTGCTTAGTTGGGATAACCATATCATTACCTCTGAACCCGACACCTGAGAAAGGAAGTGCCATAAATAGTTCATATCAGGACCTGCGTGTCCTAATATACATGCATGCACATCACATCAATACAGCAAGCCTGGACACAGGGCTACCCTTTGTATCTACTGTCCCCATACGTGGCTTAAAATGGCCATGAACGTCATTCTGTCTATATCTCCCTCCCAAATGCTGGAATTAAAGATCTGTGTAATCACACCAAGTGGTTTTTTTTTTTAATTTTTTTTAAATATTTATTTATTTATTATGTATACAATATTATCTCTGCGTGTATGCCTACAGGCCAGAAGAGGGCACCAGACCTCATTACAGATGGTTGTGAGCCACCATGTGGTTGCTGGGAATTGAACTCAGGACCTTTGGAAGAGCAGGCAATGCTCTTAACCTCTGAGCCATCTCTCCAGCCCCCCCTTTTTTTTTTAATTTTTTAAAATTTATTATGTATACAATATTCTGTCTGTGTGTGTGCCTGCAGGCCAGAAGAGGGTACCAGACCTCATCATAGACGGTTGTGAGCCACCATGTGGTTGCTGGGAATTGAACTCAGGACCTTTGGAAGAGCAGGCAATGCTCTTAACCACTGAGCCATCTCTCCAGCCCCTGTTTTGTTTTTTTATAAAAAAGACAAGGGTCTCACTATATAGTCCCTCAATGGCTTAGAACTCGCTAGGTAGACTACTAGGCTGGCTCGGTCTTCTGAGTGCCAGGACTAAACGTGAATCCCATCTAAAGTAGCAAACGTTGTCTTTTAATGATCTGTGTAAAATTACATTCTGACTTGTTTTATCAATAATTAATGGGCAGAGCTGCATTTCAGTATCAACACTGCATTAGGGAATTAGTCCAAATATGGAAAGCCCCACTCCACCCCCATTCTAAAGAGAAAGGGGTCGTCCTGGAACTCACTGTCTACACCAGGCTGGCCTTGAACTCAGAGGTCTGCCTGTCTCTGCCTCCACAGAAAGTGTGTAACATTTGGCCTGGCTCAGGTAGACATTCTTCATGTAACAGAGAAAATTGCAATGAAGAGACAATGGGATAAAACTGCAACTATCACAACAACATAGCTTGGGTCTGGTTTACTTTTTAGTTGTTTCAATTAAAAACAATAGTGTCCAGGTAGCAGGGAGCCCAAAGGAAGCAGACCTCTGTGAATTTGAGCCCAGCCTGGTCAACACACTTATTTCCAGGGCAGCTATGGCTACTAAGTGAGATTCCATCTCAAAAAGAAAAGAAAAACCTAACAAAAAATAAATACAGCAATAGAGAAAGTTAATCTATCACTAACATGCTTGACTTGTAAGCAAGAAACCTGAGTTCAAATTCAAACAACCCACATAGAAATTCAAGCATGCAGTGTGCTTTTACCCAGCAGTGGCGAGACGTGAGAAATGACACGAAGACCCATCCCCTGGATGCTCATGGTCAAGTCAGCTTGGCCAATGTCTAAGTTCCATGCCAAATGACAGGCTCCATTTCAAACAAAAGTGTTGGTCACCTGCGGATCTCCACTCAAAGCTGTCCTCTGACCTCCATATGTTATGCCCACATGCACCCGCATATCCACCCATACACACACATACACGTACATACATATATACCAATCATCAGGTTTTCATGTCAGATTTTAAGAATTTACAAAGGTAAACCAAGGAACTGATAATTCACAAAGCCACACAAACACCTCACAAATAATCAGCACAACAGTTAGGACTCAAAACAATTAGGTCTGATTCCAGGATGCACCATGACCACATGCAACTGACTTAATCTCTTGTGTAGTTCAGTTTCTCATATGCAGAATGGAGATAATAAAAAAAAAACCTTAAAAGACTGTTAGGATGACTGAATGATGTAATGTTTATAAATAAAGCCAGATAGTGAATACTGTACAAATATTCACTAAATAAAATAAAAAAATTGAGACCTACAACAACCCTTGAAACATCTCTAATTAAAGAAAAAAAATCAATTGAGTATGGGGATATATACCTAAACCTCCAGTATTTGGGAGGCAGAAGGACATAGGAGTTCAGGGCTAGACTAGGCTATGCAAGACTTTCTAGAAAACTAGAAACCAAACAAACAAAAATAATCTCCAAAATCCCAAAGAGGAAAAGTGGAAGAAATGGAGGAGGAAGAAGAGGAGAAGGAGACTCACACTACGACAGGTAGAGGACAAGAAAATTATTTCTCACTGAGTCAAACAGATCTCGCTCTGCTTTTGGAGGTATATACTCATAGGCCACAAGCACAGATTGTAACCAATATTCAACTAATTCCTTCTCTTTGCTTTTCAAAAGAGACAAAAGAATTACAGCCTTAAAGAAACTCCTCAGGAATTATCCATAACCATTTTCTCTAACCAAGATAAGGTCTTTTAAGAGATAAAGGGGGTTTCTCAACAAGTACACATGCAACAAAAATGAGACAAACATTCCCTACCTGACAAACATTCTCCTTGAGTGCTGCTCCTCCACCACGCTCACCCTGCAATTTTCTGGATGCAGACATACCAGGATCATGTTCTATACCATCTTCAAGGATCTCCTTGGGGCTGGCAGCAGTCCTGTGGATCATCAGTTCTCCCTTGCAGAGAAAAAAATAACGTCCCACATCTGTATTATTGATGTCTCCTCATATGACCCCCTCCTCCCTCTGGGCTGCTATTTGTCTAGCCATCAAGCACTTACAGATGTTCAGCCAATCACGCGGGCGGACTGCATGCAATGTTAGTTCTAACCCTGCTGTGATTGGACGGGTAGTGGGCGCCTCATGCCCTGCCACTAACTGCTCTGAGGCTGTTCCACTGGAACTTTTTGAGCTGTTCCACTTAAAGGTTTCACTAAGGGAGAGAAAACATTCTTAAGTTTATTTGATTACTTATTTGTCCTCCAGATCCGTGTTTCCTAGGCAATGCCCCCTTGGGCATTCTATTCAAATTAGAAAGAAAACACTCAGCAGCAGCAAACTGGATCTAATTCTAATTTTAACTTGAATTCAAAAGCTAGAGAGAGCATCAGTGGCTACGCTGATGTTTATAAACATCCCAAACTAAGCAACTGATGGTCAATAAATAAGAATATGGAATTCCCCCTAACCTACAGCAGTCTCAACTTTTATGGGGCACTATCTAGGTTCATTCATATTATTTGGTTACTTAGACTGTACTCTCCGGTTTTAGAACAACTTCACTTATTAAGGCAACACTTACATATAATGTATCTGCTATCTCAAGCAAAGGATATTAATATCTTTTTAAAGGGGCAATTATCCACAGTTGCAATTTGTACTTTGCTAGGACTGGGCTCTCCATAAGTCGAGATTCTTTAAACCTTCAAGGGAGAGGATGGGCCGTCTAGCGTGAAAGGTGATTCTCTGTGGAAGGTGGAAAGGTGAGGAACTGAGTGATACCTCCGAGCGTGGAGCCTCTTTTGAGGAGCCGTCCTTTCTCACTTTTTTATAGTGTACTTTGGCTGTAACATGCCTTTGTCGTTTTCGTTTCCTTGGTTTATCAAATATCTTGGTTGTGCCTACAAAAGGAAAACAAATGTTACCTAATAGCTAGTTACTCAAATATATGTCCAGCAACTTTTATCCTTAAATTAAGGATCCTTAAAAACTATGGTAAAGTAAAGTAACACCTAACTCAGAATCTACTTATAATTGAAGGGTCTAGAATACTGAAATAGATGTAAATAAATGAATTACTTATTGGTTTATTTTTGGGAGACAGACTCTCTCCTGGCTGTGAACCAGGCTGGCCATGAATTCAAAGAGATCCACTTGCCTTTACTAGGATTAAGGTGTGTACCATCACCCCGGCAGTAATAGGTTTTATCTTATTAAAAAAAAAAACTATTACTTAAGACATAAAGCTAAAAACTAGCATTTATTTTCAAAAACTATAGCTATGGTTTTATTGTAACTTAATTACAATAATAACTTAACAGAAAAGTCCAAGAAAGGAAGAAATGGCAATAAAACATAATAACTTTCAAAAATATAAAAAGTGTTTATGTATACCTGAGTATTTGTGCATGTAGTGCCTAGGGAGGACAGAAAAGGATGTTCAATTTTCCTGGAGCTAAAATTATATACAGTTGTAAATGGCCTTAAATGGGTTCTAGGAACCTATCACAGATCATCTTTTAAGAGCAGCAAGAAATCTTAACCACTGACCCATCTCTCTAGCCTAGAAGGACGTTCTTGAAGTCTATAAAATGTTGCTGATGTATTTTGAATCAATTTTCTTTTTTACAAAATAATTTACTTATTTTCATTTTATGTGCATCAGTATTTTGTCTGCATGTGTATTTGTATGAGGGTGTCATGTCTTGAAGTTATAAGCTTACAGTTGTAAGCTACCATGTGTATGGTGGGAATTGAACCGTGGTTTTCTGGAAGAACAGTCAGTGCTCTTAACCACTGAGCCATCTCTCCAGCCTTTGAATCAATTTTCATGTTACAAATACTTCAATTGAAATTGTTTGTCAATATATTGTCCTACATAAAGGTTTTCTCTAAGATGAAAAAAGAAGTTTCTGCTAGGGAGTGGTAATACAACTTTGATCCCAGCACTTGGGAGGCAGAAGCAGGTAAATCTTTCTGAGTTTGAGGCCAGCCTGATCTACAGAATGAGTTCCAGGACAGTGAGGGTTATACAGAGAAACCCTGACCTCAAGAAAATGAAAGTAAATAAATATAACATAGATTTCATTTAATATTACATAGCAAAGGTATAGGTCATAAAACAAAATTAGGGCCAGAGAGATGACTCACTGATTAAGACTAGCTTTTAAATCAACATGGTAGAAGGATAGAATCAACTCCAATGAGTTATCCCCTGAGGTGCACATATAAATAAGCAAATGTTGTGTCTGTGTTTACAAACTTAAAGCAATCTCAAGCAAGGTATACTGACACATTTCCAAAACCCCATCACTTGAGAAACAGAAGGATCAGGAGTGCACAGACCATCCTGGCCTGCAGCCTGGGTTACATAAGGCAATCTCTAAGAGAAAAGTGTGTTTGTGTGTATGCACACACGTGCCATGCATGATGGTACATACCTTTAATCCTAGTATTCTGGAGGCAGAGGCAACAAAATCTCAAAGTTCAAGGACAGCCAGGTCTATACAGACAAACCCTGTCTCAAAAGCTGCGCACTCACATGAGGATGGGATGAAAGCTGGCACAGGCGGGGGAGAGGGAACGGTGATGGAGGAAGAGACTTCATGTACATATAAAGATGCAGGCAAAACACACATACATACAAATACAAATAAATCTTTCATAGGAAGTAATGGCATTTTATGACAAGATATAGAAGAAATGCACTTACCATGCAGGAAAAAATTCTAGTCCCTAGGTTCTAGATTGGAGAAAACAACTTATATCACTACAGGTTAAGAACTAAGATGGGGACTGGGGGAATAGCTCAGTCAGTAAAATGTTTGTCTTGTTTGCATGATGACCTGAGTTCAATCCTCAGAACCCGTGTAAAAGATGCTGGGTATGGTGGGATGCATTTGTAATGCCAGCAAATTAAGGTGGGAGACAGGAATAGTGGTTTACACATGTAAACCAAGTCCTCAAGGAGGCTAACAAAAACATTTTTTAATGTGTTTATAACCAGGCTCAGCCAGGTACATAGTAAGTTCTAGACAAGCCCAGACTTTAAGTGTAAGACCTTGTCATAAAGAAAGCAGAAAATAGGGCTGGAGAGATGGCTCAGTGGTTAAGAGCACTGCCTGCTTTTCCAGGGGTCCTGAGTTCAATTCCCAGCAACCATATGGTGGGTCACAACCATCTGTAATGAGATCTGGTGCCCTCTTCTGGCCTGCAGGCATACATGCAGACAGAATACTGAGAATACTATATACATAATAAATAAATAAATAAATCTAAAAAAAGAGAGAGAAAGAAAGCAGAAAATAAGTAAAAAAAAATTCAGATGGAAACAGTAAGATAAAATTTGTCTCATGGAGGTACGGGAGTGATCTCCCTACATTTTGTGACTTAAATTAGGATTATTATTGAGTGGTAGTATACCTTTTAACATTCAACAATTACAGTGAATATATAATCTCATCCAGCAGAATTAGACAAAGAAATTCCAGTTTCTTATTTAAATTCTTTGTTATAGAAACTCTAAGGGCAGGCATTTCATAAGATGTTCTATGATATTTGCCACATAAGCTAAATCTTTAATATGCAAGATCACTTTTCTAACATGAATTCAGCAAATACTAGCTGGATCTTAAAACATAGAGCCTAAGGGTATCCAGTAAACTGGGATTACTGCCTGAGTTTACTACCATCCTTTTCTATACCATTTCTGTACTTCATTTTGAGGTAGTGGCATTTCGTTCAGTTATTTCTAGCATGTTTGATATACACTAAGTGTTTTAATATTTAATAGTGGTGATATAGTAACACTAAAATTTTGTCCTGTAACTAGCTGTCTTACGGAAGAAAGGTGTTAGAACTAAGTAAATCTTTCCACTTCCCATGCTAATCTTGGAGCCTACCTCACTGGGGGAAAGTGTCCCAGCTGCTCCAGGCTCTCTCAGAGACATTTCCCTGGTCTCATACTTAGCTCTAAGAGCTTCTGAGGGTTCATCAAGAATTCTGAAAAACACTCTGAGTCCTGGCTATGGCGATACTCAGGGCATGTAGCTTGCTTCCAGACACTGGAGAGCCATGCCCAGCTTTGGTCCATTTCATTTTGAAGTGAATCCACTGTTTTCTTATTTACATTTATTTTTTTTTTTTTTTTGGAGACAGGGTCTCATATGTCTTTAGTTGGTTTAGAACTTGGTAAGTAGACCAGGCTGGCCTTTAACTCACAGAAATCCACCTGTCTCTGCCTCTTCAGGGCTATGTTAGAAACATGACCCATCACACCATCCTCTCTACCTGACTGAAGACAGAGGTCCTGGATCTCTTGAAGTTGGATGTTAAAGTGTTGGTAGCTGCCCAATGTGGGTACAGGATCTCACAGAGTATAAATGCTCTAACTTATAAAATTTACTACGTCTCCAACCCTTGTTCTCACCATTTTAAATAACTTTCCCCTAATTCTAAAGTACTCAGGCTCAGAATCATAAAATGCAAAAGTAAAAAATTCCCATCATCTTTTACTTTAAAACTCATCTGTATGAGCATATTATTATAGACTTTTTTTTCTTTTTTTTTTTTTTGGTTTTTCGAGACAGGGTTTCTCTGTGGCTTTGGAGCCTGTCCTGGAACTAGCTCTGTAGACCAGGCTGGTCTTGAACTCACAGAGATCCGCCTGCCCCTGCCTCCCGAGTGCTGGGATTAAAGGCGAGTGCCACCACAGCCCGGCTAGACTTTTAAAATGGAATTGTGGTCAGCTTTTTCTATGCAAAGTATGCTTTAAACTCACGTACTATACAATATTCCTTCCTCAGCCATACCTGTTTGAACCATGTTAGGTTGTCTCATTTTCTTCTACCATAATTAGTGCCGCAGTTGCATAGTTTATCCTCTTATTAGAACAATTTTTTTTCTGATGTTCTAGAACAGGGTTTTACTCTGTGGCTCAGGCTGACATTGGACTAATGGCACTCCTTGCTGAATCTTCCAGAAGCTGAGATCATAAGCATGTGCCAGCACACCTTGTGGTGCTTCATGCACGTTAGGCAAGCACTCTACCTGCAGTCCCTAAGCCTAGTGTTTTAACACTGACCAGGACTTACACATAATAGGTCTCTCCTTAAAGGGGGATCAGCCTGCCTACTCAGGGAGGTCCCTAGACAGTGATCCCAGGAATCAAGGGTGTTGTTAGGATTACTGACCTTGCGCTCTCTGGTATAGTCTAACTGTGGCATTCTTGATTTAGTAAGACAAAGAATAGATTTGAAAATCTTAACCTATACTTATACCATTGGGTAATTTAATAAGCATTTTAGACTGATGTCTACTTTAGGACCTGGTAGTGAAATTTGTTTGGATATCATATAATTAATATATATATATATATATATATATATATATATATATTTTGTTTGTTTGTTTTTCAAGACAGGGTTTCTCTGTAGCTTTGGAGCCTGTCCTGGAACTAGCTCTGTAGACCAGGCTGGCCTCGAACTCACAAAGATCCGCCTGTCTCTGCCTCCCGAGTGCTGGGATTAAAGGTGTGTGCCACCAACACCCGGCAGATATCATATAATTTTAATAGCAATGTTGTATGCAATACTTAAAAGTGATCTGTATCTTCAAAAATATTCTATCATCTGGTCAGTAATGGTGTGTGTGTAGGCGAAGACATACTAAAGCACAGAGAACAGAGAGAGTCCTGGCAACCAAACTAAGATTAAAGACATGCGGAAAGTGACTTTAGCTACTAAAGACATCTTTCCCACCCCTGATCTGCAATCTTAATTCAGCTAAAAAAGTTTATACTTCAAAAGAATAAACACTTGGTATTAAAATCACCACCTAGTAGGATTTGTCTAAAATGAATCACATTACATAGTAGAAAATATGATAGGTTTAAGTCAAATGGGTGTAGATTGTAAAGAACACGTAACTAGCCCTGCAGGGTTGCACATGCATTTAATCCCAGCATCTCAGAGGCAAAGGCAGACTGATTTCCATGAGTTTGAGGCCATTCTGATCGAGACCTTCTTTTAAAAAAGAAATTTCACTGTCTAGTTTGTATATATTGTTCAGTTCCTGATTTTGTACAATGGGGATTCCAATCTGGCTGTAAATAATTAGTTTAAACAGTAAAACTCTGGTTGCAGACAACTAAATTTCATCTTATCATTTCTGCTTAACATTCCTGATAGTTTGTTTATTTTATTTTTGGTTTTTCTAGATAAGAGTTTCCTGGAACTCTCTGTGGACAAGGCTGGGCTCGAACTCACTAGGCCTTTGTATTTAACCTTTATGTGCTCTCGCTCTCTTTTTTTTTTTTTTTTGGTTTTTCGAGACAGGGTTTCTCTGTGGCTTTTGGAGCCTGTCCTGGAACTAGCTCTTGTAGACCAGGCTGGCCTCGAACTCACAGAGACCCGCCTGCCTCTGCCTCCCAAGTGCTGGGATTAAAGACGTGCGTGACCACCGCAGGGCCCTTCATGTGCTCTTAAAATCTACTTTAAAGTACTAAAAACTGGAGCAGGAGGAATCTTTTAAAAAAATAAAAAGTTCCAAGACATTTATGCTAGTTAATCAATGAAACTATTATCAATGGTACTGTTTCTGACTGCTTTATGGGGATAAGACGTTACTAGAGTTAGTAATATTCGAGACTGAGAAGAGTTAACATAAGGAGAGTTTTTCTTTTCACTTGAAGGTGCTAAGGAGAGAACTCATGTCTCATGCATGCTGGGTCTGGAACCTGTACCCAAGAAAAAAGAAAATATTTGGGTTTTTTTTTGGTTTGTTTTGATTTGTCTTATTATGTAGTTATGGCTAGCCTGGAATGCACTATAGAAACCAGGCTGGCCTTTAACTCACAGAAATTTCCCTGTTTCATCTTACCAAGTAGTGGGATCACAGGTGTGTACTACCTTGCCTAGTTATAGATATAAAATCCTTATGCGCTTAATCACGAAAATGAAATTCACAAAGGACAAAGCTTATAAGTTTATTTATTTACTTATTTTTTAGTGTGCATTGGTGTTTTGCCTGCATGTATATCTGGGTGAGGGTGTAGAGTTCTCTGGAATTGTAATTAAAGACAGGTGTGAGCTGCCATATGGGTGCTGGGAATTGACCCAGGTCCTCTGGAAGAGCAGTCCATGCTCTTAAACAATGAGCCATCTCTCCAACCCCCTGCTTATAAAGGTTCTTAAAAATAAATAAAACATTAAAGTATAACAGTTGACATTATCTCTAAGCCATTTATTTTAAAAGGAAGCAAACTGATGGACAGGTGTTTCTAATTGCCCATGACTAAAATCAACCAACATGTTTGCTAATACACTTAACAATCATGGATCATGTTGTCAGAAATGCACATCTAAGACTTTGCCAGCAGAGCATATCTAGTGCCACGTGCTTGATTATGAAGTGATATTTCAGTAATGACTCTAAAACCACAATAGTTTGTGGAATTTCAAATAAAAGAAAGTCAAGCCCTTAAAAGTCACTATAGGGAACAGGCCTGGTGATTCCAGCATTTGGGAGGTGGAGGCAGCTAGTCTGCACCCAGTGTCAGAACAGCCAGGGCCATATAAACAGGGTGGTGACAGCTATATCTAAAAAGAGGAAGGAAGGAACGAGGGAACAAACAAACAAACACACTACAGCCTGTTCTACGAAACTAGTTCGAGGCCAGTCAGGGCTACAAACAATTCAACTAAAGGGTCAGGAAACTGAGAATTCAAGCTGGAACTGAGTGGTAAGCTTCCTCCACTTTAGCCAGCTTTCATCATGCTCAAAGTTCCCATTATAGTGCTAAGGAAGCTATAAACCTGACAAACAAGACATGTCCACCGGCACAACAGCAGCACGACTAGTCTAATGGGGCAACAGTCACTTTCTGAATGGATCTGAGGCCTGCTCCACTGAATGGAATTCGTAATTGGTACTATGAAGCTAATCAAAAGCCTTTGACTAGGAAGGTCACAGGCCTAGGAAGGGAGGAGGGGAACACCTGGTTTATTGCTGTGTGACATGTTGCCAAGCTACTTTCTAAATGTCTATATCTATAGATTAATGCTGCTTTCAGCCTTGAGCAGAGGTTTTTCTTGCAGTAGGCACTTATAACAGGTCAAAGTGCTGAAAATAAGTGGCTTTTGAGTACCCAGGCCTAAACAGTGCATCTACATCAACCCCACTAAAGATTGGGGAGTACTGGGAAATAAAGAACAGAATGACTGTAAAGGAAAGGAAAGGAAGATTGCTGTTAGACTGTCTCCTAGAGATGGTACGGACATTCTCTTCATGAATTCATAGTAACTGTGTAAGAGACAAATGGATTCTGTCAACAATTGATTATGAATTAGGGGACGTATAAGACCCCACCTTTCCCTAAGGAATCAGTGATAGACATTACAGCTGAGGGAAAAGGGAGGGAGGACAGTGTCATGCAAAACAAACAACAAAAAAGATGAACACAGCTGGGGTTTATAGGGAAGAAGCATTATAGTGGGAACAGAAAAAGGATGAAAGACACAACTACAACAGACAAGTATCAAACATACCCTCTCTTTCTCAAGCATACACTATCTGACAAACGGTCACATTTATACATAAAGAAACTAAAGTCAATGGAGATGTTATAAAAAACAAGTTAAACAATTTATGTAGGACAACTCAGATGATTTATGATTTTCCTCTCAAACTGCACTGGACATTTTCTACCACAGAAATCAAAACTGGATCAATGCTATGAAATTAATGGTACAACCTGGAGAGTTAGAGGAGGAGGAACTGATATTTCACAATTGGTCCAAATATTATCTTTTATCTTTTCTTTTAAAAGATTTATTTATTATGTATACAACATTCCTTCCATGTATGCTTGTATGCCAGAAGGGGGCACCAGATTTCATTATAGATTGCTGTGAGCCACCATGTGGCTGCTGGGAATTGAACTCAGGACCTCTGGAAGAGCAGTCAGTGCTCTTAACCTCTGAGCCACCTCTCCAGTCCCCTAAATATTTTCTTACTAAAAAACTTTAACTTCATTTAACTGGTAACAGTGTAAGACTTAATAGATTCCTATGAATTTCAGAAAGCATACTGTTTAGAAAGTCTCAAAACTATAATTGTATGGGTTCATAATTTTAAACATGAAATTAACTTTCTAGTCAATAAAGTGCTTAAAATTGGTCTGCTTTATATTTTCTCAACATCAAAAAAACTCACCTCCACGAAACTCTTTCAAATGAGATGTAGCACGTGAGTCAACGATGCCATTCTCCAAAGAACCCACTTCAAAGCACTGTAAAGAGGCAAAAAGCAATAGGATTTACCAGGTACAGAAAACCATTCTTTAGTAATGCACGTGCTGCAGCCATAGCAACAAATCCTGGGTTATTTTGGCAATTTCTACTATCAATACTATAATTTAAGCACCCGGAGAGCTGAAACAGGAGGACTGCAATTTGTGGTTGGAGATTGGATAATAAGACCTTGCCTTAAACAGAAGAAAAAAACCTAAACAAATAAATAAAGCAAAAAACAAGGACCATACTGGCTGTGGTGGTGTATCAGGAGTTCAAGGTCATCCTCAGCTACATAGGTCATTTTAAGCCATCCTGGCTACATGAGACCTTGTCTCAATTCTGTGTTTTCATGTAATACAATACACACACACACCAAATACTTGAACAATATCCATACCATCATTATACAAAGACCCAATCCTCTGTAAATTCCAATTTTAGTATATGTTCTGTTTAATTACATACTATACCAAACAGAACTGAAAAACTAACTCAAGAAACAACGAACACTGAACAGTAAAACAACTCTAAACCATGGAATAGCATGACAACTTACCATTTTAGATTAAAGTTATTATTAAACCCCAAAAATGAAGCAGGCGACTCTATTTGCAAGGAGAAAGGGCCAGTAGGGAAGTAAGAGGTACTGGAAGGACGGTAGAAGAGGGGAAGGGCGGAAAGCAATGGACAATGGAACGCAGATACAAAAATGCCATAATTAAATCCATTAATTTGTACACTTAAACTAAAAGTTTAGAAAAAGGAAAGGTTACTATACCTGGCTATAGTCCTTAAATAAATGATATTCTATTAATATGAAAATAAATACTTGTTGGGTGGTGGCAGTGTTTACCTTTAATCCCAGCACTCAGGAGGCAGGGGCAGGTAGATCTTAAGTTTGAGGCCAGCCTGGTCTACAGAAAGAATTCCAGGACAGCCAGGGCTACAGAGAGAAACCCTGTCTCAGAAAAGGAAGGGAGGGAAGGAGAAAGATTTTAAGATCTAAGCTTGCGCCAACTAAGCAAGGACATAAATTCAAAAATTATGATATTTATTTTCATCTATCTATCTATCTATCTATCTATCTATCTATCTATCTATCTATCTATCTATCTATCCATCTAGTTATTTCTGGTTTTTTGAGACATGGTTTCTCGTGCAGTAGCTCTGGCTGTCCTAGAGCTCACTCTGTAGACCAGGCTGGCCTCGAACGCACTGAGATCCACCTGCCTCTGCCTCTCAAGTGCTGGATTAAAGGCACTGAGTCAACACCAATGACTATGAATAATCACTAACTATAATTTTATAATATTGTTTATTTTCCTTTTCAAGATTCATCAAAAAATACCTTTTACATTCAGTTATATTGTGTTATTGGAGAGGAATCTGTGCATACAACTATTGGGGACTGAGGAGGTCAGAGGACAACTTAGAGGAGTTGGTTTTTCCTTCCATCTGGGAATCAGATTCAGGTTACCAGGCTTGGGATAAGTCCCTTACTCTCCAAGTCACCTCTCCAGCCAGACTTCTAAAGAACCAACTCCACTTGAATAATAGAATTAACTTTCTACTTCTGTGTTCCATTTAATAACACTGGACTTTTTACTGTTAGTGAAAAGAAAATCTGTAACTGCAAAATCATGATTTCAAATATTTGAACTTTAATCCTAGGACTCAAGAGACAGAGGCAGAGGAATCTCTGTTAGTTCAAGCCCACCCAGGGCTACACAAGATAGAATCTGTCTAAAAGAGAAACAGAGCTCACGCAAAGGTAAACCCAGCACAAGTGAAGTGAAGACAGGAGTGGTATGGCTGGGCAGACCGAGAGGAATGTAATGCAAAAGAAGACAGAAGCTCAGTGCAGTCTGAGAACAGGATCACCCCTTCAGCCTGAGCATTGGTAGAGGTAAAAGAACTATCTAGTGGCTGACCTCTCCGCTTCTCTGATCTATATCTGACTCTGGGTTTTTATTATTAAGACCATCTAGAATTCATGCTACCAAACAACACAAATCAGGTTAAAAGGTTTTAAGTTTAGGGGAAAAAAATTGTGCAAGTTGGCCATAGCTTCTCATGCCAGGAATTCTAACAGATGAGAGGTTGAAAAAAAGGAGCACAAATATGGGGTCACCCTACCATATATACAGTAAGTGCCAGTACAGACTAAAACTGAGCAAAAATCTGCCTTAAAGTAAATAAATAACAACTAGCACCAACTTTATCATAAAAAACGTATTTCACTTGTAAAGAAAATCTCAGTCTGGTAATACAGCCTAAAATGAAAGTTGTTGGGGAGATTAAGGCAGGAGGTTCTAAAATTCCAGATCTTCCAATGTGCTCAAGTGTAAATGTGCTTCTGTTTTCCAGCCACTCAGACCTGAATAATCACACAAAAACTGTATTAATCACAATACTGTTTGGCCAGTGGCTCAGGCATATTTCTAGCTAGCTCTTACATTTTAAATTAACTCATTTCGGGGCTGGAGAAATGGCTCAGAGGTTAAGAGTATTGCCTGCTCTTCCAAAGGTCCTGAGTTCAATTCCCAGCAACCACATGGTGGCTCACAACCATCTTTAATGGGGTCTGGTGCCCTCTTCTGGCCTGTAGGCATACACACAGACAGAATATTGTATATATAATAAATAAATATTAAAAAAAAACAACAACAAAACAAATTAACCCATTTCTACGAGGCTCATGGTTTGTTACCTCTTGCTTCTTGGACAGCTACATAGTGTCTCCCTGACTCCACCTTCTTTCCTCCTCTATCTGTGCTTGGATTTCCCACCTTGCTATATTCTGCCCTGCCATAGGCCAAAGCAGCTTCTTTATTAACCAGTGGTAATAAAACAGAGAGGAATCCCACATCAAGTAAATGTGAAGCCAGTCAAGGTTATTTACCGAGGCCCTCATTAAAGAAAGAGCTGGGTTTGTGCAACAGTGGCACGGATGTTAAGAGAATAATCAACAACCTTTAAAATTAGATTTAAGGACTGATCCATGAGCTGGAACCCATAGCTGACACTGTCAACAAGACCAAGAAGCCAAGGCTAGTTAAGTCATGAAACAATATTTTTCAGACAATCAAACATATCCTGATGGCATGCACAAAAAAAATTCAAATCAGACAAAATCCTAGCACAGAGGAGAGGAGGTAGACATGAGGTCCTACCACTAGTCAAGGAGTTATTGCATTTGACTAAGAGAAAATTAGTTTTAGCAATGTAGTAACACTTGGTATGTCAACCACACTCTAGAAAAAATGACACCGACAGAAATAGTTGGACAACACAAACCAGACTCCAAGATTTTTTGTTCTTTATTTCTGAAATTATTTATCTCTTTACGGGAAAAAGGGGAAGAGAACATGAATGTGAATAGGGAGAGAAGGAAGGCGAGGGCTAGGGGAATTGGGAAGGGGGAATGAATGCAGTCAATATACACTGCATGAAATTCTCAAAGAATACTGGGCTGGAGAGATGGCTCAATGGTTAAGAGCACTGGCTGCTCTTCCAAAGGTCCTGAGTTCAATTCCCAGCAACTACATGGTGGCTCACAACCATCTGTAATGGGGTCTGGTGCCCTCTTCTGGCCTGTAGGCATACACACAGACAGAATATTGTATACATAATAAATAAATATTAAAAAAAAGAAATTCTCAAAGAATAAACAAACACATGATTCAGAAGGAAGGAATTATCTCAGAACGCATGCTGAACATCTGTGAGCTCTAGGCTTAATTTCTAATACTGTCAAAAGGAAAGAAAGAAAGAACAAAACAAAAAAACACCTTAAGTCAGCTCACATCAAGGCTATGTACTGCAAAACAGTTTTTTTTTTTTTTTTTTTTTTTGGTTTTTCGAGACAGGGTTTCTCTGTGGCTTTGGAGCCTGTCCTAGAACTAGCTCTTGTAGACCAGGCTGGTCTCGAACTCACAGAGATCCGCCTGCCTCTGCCTCCCGAGTGCTGGGATTAAAGGCGTGCACCACCACCGCCCGGCTGCAAAACAGTTTTTAAATACAGGATTTCACATAGATCAAGGACACATACTAAAACTCTGTAATTTCTATACATATTAGCCTACATTTCCCCACCTCTACCCTGTCACAAGGGAACTATTTGAGAACTTTCCTTTGGATTCTTGAAAATATACATACTACACATAGTCCTATATATACCATAACATATAATAAACTTGAATTTTTAATTAGGCACAAGACAAAACTACGATATTATATCACAATAAATTACATGAATGTGGTTTCCTTTCTTCTTTTTCTTAAAATATCTCATGTGCACTTACATACCAGAGTTCATGTCCTCTTCATAATCTAACTTATGCATAAGGCAGTCCCCTCTTTTGCACTTTTATGAATATATTTTACTGGACATGCTCTTCTAAAAAGGCACATGTTTATCACATGTAAATTTGTTTTCCATACTAGTTCTCATTAATCAATTTCTCTAATTCTGCTAAAAAGGTGGCAGTCACTTCTGTGACAGCAGACAATGCTTCTCTAGTAATTTTTAGATATTGCAGTCCAACTCTATTCCTAATTATCTCTGTAGCTAAATTTTATTTGCATAGCTTTTTTTCTGAGGTTTTTATAATGACTCAATTTTTTAAAAAAATTAATTTATTTACTTATTTAGTTTTTCAAGACAAGGTTTCCCAGTAGCTATGGGGCCAGTCCCAGAATTCACTCTGTAATGTAGACCCTGCTGGCCTCGAACTCACAGAGATCCTCCTGCCTCTGCCTCCCGGAGTGCTGGGATTAAAGGTGTGCGCCACCACAGCCCGGCAACGACTCAATTCTTCAGACACACCTCTATGCCATCAATTGGAATACACTTTCTGGTTTATGTGTTCCACGCACAAATGCAATGCCCTTTCCATTTTAACTGGGCACTTGTTAAACACTTCTGATTGTAATTTCTGTAGTTTGAAGAAGAATATCAAAAGTTTCACAAATTTCTGTCATCATAATTTAATAGGATGATGGTTCATTCTTAATATACTTATCAGCAAGCTCAACATATAGTTTTATTTTCTTATTAACTCAAGAACATTTACACTTTTCCACTTAAAGGAAGTACTTACCAGGCTCTTTAGCATATTCAAGTTGCCAGCATCAAACTTGCACTTTAGAATCCTAACAGGTCAAAAGCATCACTTCAAAGCAAACAGTGTCATACCATGAATTAACCCAGTAACCCACAATGATATAGACAGCCTGGACAAAGAATAAGTCACATGCAGAGCATAAGAAACCATGGTATGATTATTTTATCACACCCTACTCATAACACATGCATTTTAAGTATGAATTGTATATTTCTTGATTTTGCCATTAAATACTTATAGTTTATAGGGTATAGCGATTAGTTAATTGGAACTGTGGAAAGGGAAACGACAATTAAAGAAGGATGACTATGCACATCAAAGTTAAAAATACTACTGAAAATGCAATTTTTAATCATGTTTTTCAAGGGTTTAAGCCTATTTTACATTTGACAAAAATAACATACCTTTCTAGAAAAGCCAAGATCACCCTTCTTGGGCATAAATCCAGGGTCTAAATCATTGGACTCAAGAAGTTTCTTAGTTGGTTTTCTTTGACGCTTACTTTCATAATTTCCTGAAATGCACATAATTCTCCTTAGATACTTTGAAAATTCAGCACAAGCTAATTTTGAAAAATGAAACGTGTATTAATAAGTCACAATCTTGGTTACATTTTTTCATTATGTTATAAGGAAGGGAACAGTATGAATGTATTATTCTAAAATAGTGCTTACTAAACTATATTAAATTTTACTTAATGAAGACACACATTAATGGATGATGAATGTGTGCATGTGTGAACCATAGAATAAGGGCAAAATCAAAAGCGTGAAAGTGCAATTATAGCAATAAACTGATGGTGAGGATAAATAAAGTAGAGCTGGAGTCTGGGCACAAACAGACCAGAACTACACAGCTCAAGACCTTCAAAACAAGTAAAACAAAGCCAGGTGGAGGTAGCACACACCTTTAACCACAGCACTTGGAAGGCAGAGGCAGGAGAATCGCTATTAGGCCAGCCTCTACTACAGAGTGAACAGCCAGGAATAAATACAGAGAAACCCTGTCTTGAAAACAAAACAAAACAAAAAACAAAAACAAAAAACCAACCCTCCCCCAACATCACCAAAAAAGACAAAAGAAACAAAAAAAAAAAAAAACAAGCTAGGTGTGGTAGTGCACCCCTTTAATCCCAGCACTCCAGAGACAGAAATGGGCAGATCTGTGTGGACTGAAAAGACCAGCCTGTTCTACAGTGAGCACCAAGGACAGCTAGGGCTATAAACATTCTCTCTAATAGGAAAACAGTAAAACAAATAATCCTACAATATAAATGCGCATGCACACATGCACATACACGTATGTTTGTGTGATTACAGCAAGTACTCATTCCTGTTCCTTAAAACATACCTTTTAGTTAGGCCAGATGGCATAGTGTATAAAATCACTTGGTGTCAAGCCTGACAAGTTAAGTTTGATCCCAGAACAAACACAATAGAATAAAACTGTCTCCCTGAAAGTTCTCCTCTGAACTTCACAAAGGTGTGGTGACGTGCTCACACACTTGTGCATGTATACAAACAGACACAAATAAATGTAATTTTAAAAATCTTTTAGGGGGGCTGGAGAGATGGCTCAGAGGTTAAGAGCATTGCCCGCTCTTCCAAAGGTCCTGAGTTCAATTCCCAGCAACCACATGGTGGCTCACAACCACCTGTCCTCTTCTGGCCTGCAGGCATACACACAGACATAATACTGTATACATAATAAATAAATGAATATTTAAAAAAAACTTTTAGGAGTTGGACATGTAGTTCAGCGTCAAGGCATTTGCTTAACAAGTGTGAAGCCCTAGGAGTGATCCTTGGCATGGCAAAAATTAAAACAACGTAACATAAAATGAAACCAAAATCTTTTAAGATCTGTTTTACTGCAATAACTAGAATTTTAAGAAAAAAATACCAGTAACTAATGCAGGGGATGTATAGATACTTATTATCTAACAAAAGGACATGTAAGAGTCCTTGGCAGACTAAAGCAACACCCAATAACCAGAATGATACCAACAGTAGTTTTAGATTTAATTCTCCCCAGGTAACATAGCAAATACTGAAATGAGAACCAGTTGGAAATGAACTTCAAGGGAATACTAAAACTTACTAGATGCTTAATTTGTTTTCAAAATTCTTTTTTTTTCTTTTCTTTTTTTTTTTTTTGTTTTTGTTTTTCAAGACAGGGTTTCTCTGTGGCTTTGGAGCCTGTCCTGGAACTAGCTCTTGTAGACCAGACTGGTCTGGAACACAGAGATCTGCCTGCCTCTGCCTCCCAAGTGCTGGGATTAAAGGCGTGTGCCACCACTGCCCGGCCTGTTTTCAAAATTCTAATGTTTCACACTGATTCCTTTTATGCTGTTAGGGTATACCTGTAGAGGCCAGAGCCCACCTTGTTTTCACTGGGGCCAAGGGCTCACAGGCTGCCTCTGACTGGCATTCCCAACATGCACCACTACACCTGGAATTTTAATGTATGTACTGGGAACTGAACTGCAATCATTTCATCAACTGAGCTATATTTCCAGCTCTGATTATAGCCAGTTTATACATGATGAAACAATTTTAGAGATTAAACAAATATCCAAGGAACACATGAATTGGTAGAGTTAGTAGGTGAAAGATGCTTAGGTTTCGCTGGGCGGTGCTGTTACGCGCCCGCCTTTAATTCCAGCCTTTGAGAATCAGGCAGAATCTTTTTTTTTTGAGTTCAAGGTCAGCCTGGTCTACAGAGGGAATTCCAGGACAGCAAGGGCTATACAATGACCCATCTTGAAGAAGGAGGAAAAAGTTTAAGTTTTCTTTTTTTTTAAAATATTTATTTATTTACTATGTATACAGTATTCTATCTGTGTGCATGCCTGCAGGCCAGAAGAGGGCACCGGATCTCATTACAAATGGTTGTGAGCCACCATGTGGTTGCTGGGAATTGAACTCAGGACCTTTGGAAGAGCAGGCAATGCTCTTAACCGCTGAGCCATCTCTCCAGCCCTGTTTTTGGTTTTTTTTTTTTAAAGATTCTTCTTTTTTTTGGCAGGGGGCGGAGGGTGTGTTTGAGACAGGGTTTCACTGTAGTTTTAGAGCCTGTCCTGGAACTCGCTCTTGTAGACCATGCTGGCCTCGAACTCACAGAGATCCGCCTGCCTCTGCCTCCGGAGTGCTGGGATTAAAGGTATGCGCCACCACCGCCCGGCCTAAAGATTCTTATTTATTTGTTATGCATATAGTATTCTGCCTGCATGTATTCCTGCAAGTCAGAGAGGACACAACATTTCATTGGTTGTGAACCACCATGTGGTTGCTGAGAATTAAACTCAGGACCTCTAGAAGAGTAGCCAATGCTCTTAATTTCTGAGTCATCTCTCTAGCCCACCTATGTGCAGCATTCCTACTTGTTTGCTAGTTCACACTGCAGCTGATCAATAATCATGAAAGGACAATAAAACAGGATATTATCTAAAAACATCTCCTTCACAGTACTCCACAAATTCATTTGTGGTCAGAAGCTTTATCTTATTAGCCACTATTTTAGGAATTCCCTTGAACAAAATTGTAAACAGTAAAGGATGTTAGCTTTACAACAACACATAGAAGAAAGTTCCTGCTGAATCCAATCAATCTGCTTATATACTGAGACCCCAGTCCCACCTTACCTGGTGTCTTAACAAGCAATTCCTCAGACTCAAGGGCAGGCCGCGGAGAGACTTCTGGAGCCACAGGAACAGATAAGGTCAGCTGTGGCAACTCAGTATGTCCAACTCCAAGATCTGACTGAGCCAAGGGCCCTTCCAAAAATGGAGCCTCTCTTTCAAGAACTGGAGGCTCTTCTTTAGTTGAAATCAAAGAATTCTCATCCACCTGCTTGTTCTGAGCACTAGAGCGACATCGGGCAAGAAGGCTTTCGTCTTCACAGCGGGAACTTACCTAAACATAGTAGGCACAAATAGAATACACAGGCCAAAATTATTAGAATTTACCAAAAGGGGGGGAAAAGGGCACTTAAAAATACAAAACATCGCCGGGCGGTGGTGGTGCACGCCTTTAATCCTGGCACTCGGGAGGCAGAGGCAGGCAGATCTCTGTGAGTTCGAGGCCAGCCTGGTCTACAAGAGCTAGTTCCAGGCCAGGCTCCAAAGCCACAGAGAAACCTTGTCTCAGAAAACAAAAACAAAAACAACCCCCCCCCCCAAAAAAAACCAAAACATAACAAAAAACCACAAGAGATTCTGATTCTTGCTATGACATGAATTAAGCAAAGTAGTAGAAAACTTCACTAGTTGAATCTGGAAGAATCAAACTCATAGAGATTAAAAAAAAAATGGGAAAAGAAGGAGAATTATTTGGCCAGTAGGTATTGCTTTTCAGTTCATGAAAATAAATATTTCTAGAGATGAATGATACTTATGGCTGTATAATAGCACAACTACTCTAAGTTGTAGATCTATACGCTTAAAATAGCTACTATAATAGACTTTGTTAAATATTTTAGCGTAATTAAAAAGAAAAATGTTTAACATTTAAACTCTATAATGTAAAACCAAAGAGAGAGGGAGAAAAAAAAATCAAAGTTCCTCCTAATATTACCAATTAAAACTAAACCCCTTGATTAAAAGAAACAATTATTTTACTTTTAAAGAATTTTAAACTTTAATAAAAAGACTGAGCTTAATGTAGAGAAAGATGAAAGAAAATCTTTAAGTCTTTTTATTTTATAACCACTAAAAAAACTAACAGACAAGGGTCTTCAACACTTTCTTTAAACCACAGAGCAATGGCTAACAAAGTACAGGACATTCCTTTGCTACTAATTACATACATACTCTTAATTCACAAAGGTGTAAAATAAAAGTAAAGAGATTAGTTAGCATGAGAACTTTAGTTCACTAAAAAAAGAGTTAGGGCAAAACTATGTATTTTCATTTCATTATCCAGGCTGTTAATGTTTCATCGTAACACTCTTCCTAAGTATTTAAACACTCTTCAAAAGCAGAGGATAAAACATCCAGAAACATATTAAGGTGATTCACTCATACACTTTCTGAATAACTACCAATGGGTGTGCAGTTACTACGCTAGAAGCTAATAGTAAACAAGAGACGAAACGAAACACACACCAGAGAAGGCAGGACCCCAGTTAAAGAAGTAACGGTCTCCTGAAGATAAAATATGATACTACAGGTAAACTGCCATCTTCTAAAATGTTGCTGCATACCTTATGCACTTGTTCCTGTACCTTCTTTTGTTTTTTCTTAGGAGCAAATATCTGGTCATATTCTTCTGAATATTCCAGAAGCCACTTGCTTGGCTTCCTAAGACGTTTCTTCTCTGACCGAATAGCTGAAAGAGAAAATAACTTCAATATTAATTAATGGATTTAATTAATTATTTTAAACAACTCTTTCACAAAACCACTACCGCAACCCTGAAAGTGGAAACTAAAAAGTAAAGAGGTCTGTCAGCAGTGGTGGCACACGCCTTTAATCCCAGCACTCGAGAGGCAAAGTCAGGCAGATCTCTGTGCCTTTGAGGCCAGCCTGGTGTACAGAGCAAGTTCCAGGACAGCCAGGGCTACACAGGGAAAGCCTGTCTTGAAAAACCAATTTTAAACAATTTTAAAAGATGTAAAAGGATTCTGGCTTGAACAGTAAGAAGCTTGATATTATTTGCTATGGATTATCAAAAACAAAAGTTGGGAGGTTTTTTTTTGTTTTGTTTTTTAACTCCTCGTATACACAATTCTCTATTAGTAAGGAAATGATTAAACTGAAGCCAGCATTCTGTATACCAATACAAAGTTAGCATATACCTAAAATAAAAACACAAATTACTAACTGGGTAAACAGGAGCAAGTATCTGATATTCTTCTGACTAAGAAACACCTTGAGAACTGGACATGATGGCTAAGGCAGAAAGACTACTGTAAATTCAAGGCAAACATAGGTTACAGAATTCTTTCAAGTCTGCCAGGGCATAAAACTTTGTCTCAAAAACAAACAAACAAAATAACAAACATAAAAAAACAATCACCTTAGGAAGCCAAGTTCATGACTTCTAGGATACACAACCTAACAGGGTCAAGCAATTGCTCCATTTATTCTACTCAGTTCCACACTGTCCCAGTTTTAAATCATGTATGCTGTTACAATGTAGCACACTGAAGCCCCTTAGGACTAGAGGCTAACACCTACACAATAAAGTAGGGTCTGCTTAGGAGGTGGAAGCTGTTTCTACCTCAGCTGAATATGGTGTTGCTGTTTCTGATGAAATGGAAAGCAATTAGAAGCTAGTTGTACAGTGCACAACTTTAATACAGGCACTCATGAGGCAGAGGTAGGAGGGTCTCTGTGAATTCAAAGCCAGAGAGTTACAGGCTAGCCAGAGATGTACAGTGATACCATCTCAAATAAACAAACAACAAATAAATGTATTAATCCAGAAAAGCCACCCTGGAACCATAGGAGGAACGTATCTCAAAAAATGAAGGGGGGGGGGACACACACAACTAAATGTTGAGGTAAAATATTAAAAGGCTGAAATAGTTATTAAAAGTATAAGCCTACATTGCTACCTATATAATTATGCAGCTACTCAAAGTATTAAAAAAACCAATGGGATTTTTCTTATTGTTCCATGTCAGATAATGTATCTATAAAGCATGTGACAAGTTTGAGTTCCTGCCAGCATGACAATGTTTCTTCTACTTCTAAAACGGACCATACCCTAGAACCCGGGAAACCTTGTCTTGGTTTAACAACAACAAAAAAAAGCCAAAACAAAACTTGGAATAAATATACACACTTGTATCTATGACTTTGTGCTCCAAGGAAAACTATAATAGATTATAATCTAATCCTCATTAGACATTCAAGTTTTGCAACATATTACACTTATTTCTAATGGGAAGGAACACCAAAAAAATGTTAAGAAACAACATGGGTTCATTATTTCCAGTCACTTCATATTCAAAGACCTCTTATCTTCAGTTCAACATGCCAGGCAGAAAATGGCATCTCCATTTTATAAATAATATAAAATGGGGATAAAAAAGGGAAAGTGGCTTATCAAACTCACTATGTTATTATAAGTCAATTATTGAGGTAGGCCAGCCATGATAATAATCAAAATCTGTCAAGTCTAAAAGCGTGAGTGGTTTTTATTAAAGTAAGCTCCTGTGTTTGTTAGTTAGTATTGTATCTGTCCCCTCATTGCTGAACAAAGTTTCAATCCTAGGTCTCAAGACTGTCTTATTCCCTTCTTGAGGTTGCTGTTCCCATTAGATAGTGGCAATTTAGCTTTCTCATAGAAAATACTCAGGCCAAGCTTCAGTTTTCTGGCTATTTCTTTGAGACAAAGAAGCCAGCAGAGTACAAAGATGTAGATATCAGAGTGAGATAAATCTGGTTTCTGCATGATCACATTCATTGTTTCTCGCCAAAATCACGTAGAACACACTAAAAGTTTAGGACCTCAGTTGGGTGTAGTAGTGAACACGTTTAGTCCCAACAGAGGCAGGTATTTGAAGTCAGCCTGGTCTACAAAATGAATTTCACAGCAGCAAGGGCTACATACAGAGAAACCCTGTCTCAAATCTGCCTGCCACCCCAAATTAGGGTCTGATAAACTATTACAGTAGACTTTTGGGGGGTAACATTTTATTGGAGTATAGAGTCACACTATTCATTTCTATATGGTCTATGGCTTTTTTTTGCCACCAAGGCAAAGGTTAGAAGTTAGAGAGGCTATACGGTTCTTAATGCCTAAAACATTCACTTTTAGGAAAAAAATTACCAGCATGTTCCTTAAATAGTGAAAATAACTAGTAACAATTAAACGACTTAAAAGACAGAAGAGACATTCTTTTTCTTTCTTCCTCCCATTTACATACAATACCTCAACTTTCACCTACCTTCTTCCCAGATTGCTCAGTCACAACACTTTGAACAGTTGGAAGAGTGGGAAGAATTTCCCTAATCCATTTCCTCCTTTTTTAAAAATTAATTTATTTTTGTTTTCTGAGAAAGAGCTTTTCTGTATAGCCTTAGTTTCCTTGATGCAAGTGGGCAACATTAAAACAAGTTATGAAAAAGGACAATCAAAAAAAGGATGAATATAACACAAGCTTTGAATGCTGGAGGGCAACAGGAAGAATGAATGACAATCAAATGAGCAAATGGTAGCTCATGCAAGCCTTTACACAGGCTGAGCAGCAACAGCTGACAAACCAGAAGCTAAAACTCATCACCACTGAAATTCTCAGAAAACAAACAAGCTCTTATTCCCATTCTACAAGTATAAACTTTCAAAAATGAACACAATGTATTGTGGAGAATGGACATCAACTTCTTATGCTGGTAGATTACAGTTCAGAGAGCACACATACCAGCTAAAATAATAAAATAGTCCTAATGCCAAAACATGCCAAATAGTAACCAACTAAGGAAAAAAAGATGGGGTGTGTACATATAGTTATGCTAAATACTACTCAGCAGTGTAAACAAGTTATTGCTACATGTTACCACATATAATCACATGCAAGTCAGATGAGATCCAGTGCGCTTATGACATGGCCAAAATATGTAAGGTGAAAAGCAAAGCTTAGAGACTATACACTATATCATTACACTAATATGAAATGACAAGAAAAGTAAATTTTTTTAAAGATTTATTTATTTATTATGTATACACTATTCTTTCTGTGTGTATGCCTGCAGGCCAGAAGAGGGCACCGGATCTCATTACAAATGGTTGTGAGCCACCATGTGGTTGCTGGGAATTGAACTCAGGACCTCTGAAAGAGCAGTCAGTGCCCTTAACCTCTGAGCCATCTCTTTAGCCCTTATCTCTCATTTCTACTTCTGGCCAAGAATAAAAGTTTACAGTTACAACTCATTATTGAACAAAATTAGGGTAGGAACTCAAGGCAAAAACCCAATGTTCACTGCTCGCTGGCTCACTGGCTTACTGGCTTTAGCAAACTATCTTAAATAGCATAGACCACGTCTCAGGGAATGGTAACGCCCATAGACATTCTCAAAAGCCAATCTGATCTAAGCAATTCCTCGATAGGGGCTTTCTTCTGAGATGGGTCAAGCTGTCAATTTTTTTTAACATATATAATTTATTTATTTATTACGTATACAACCTTCTGCCTCCGTGTATGCCCACACGCCAGAAGAGGGGGCCAGATCTCATTACAGATGGTTGTGAGCCACCATGTGGTTGCTGGAATTGAACTCAGGACTTCAGGAAGAGCAGCCAGTGCTCTTAACCACTGAGCCATCTCTCCAGTCCCCAAGCTGTCAATTTAAAGCTAGGAGATTTGGGTGTTTTGTTTTTGAGACTGGATTTCTTGTAGTCCAGGCTAGCCTCAAACTCCCTATGTAGCTGAGGCTAGTTTGAACTCCAGCTACCATTATGACAGAGGCAGAAGAGGACCCTCAGCCTGTTTCTTTGCTAGCAGATCATTACCATGTGGATATAACATTCAATACAACAAAAGAAGAAAAAAGGTAAAATAACTGAATGAGCTTATATCACAAGATCAGTATTACTGAGATTAAAAACTCTCTTACTTTTAGGATATGGCAGTGCATATCTATGAAATTCAGTGCTTAGTGGAGAGGGGAGAATAAAAATTCAAGGTCTCTTTCCACTAAGTGAGGGCAGCATGGACTACATGACACCCTTCCTTAAACAAACAAAATCCTGGACAGGAGAGTTGGGTCATGGTGTAAAGGTGCTTGCTGCCAAACCTGACAAGCTGAAATCCATCCCTGGCACCCAATAGGTGGGAGGAACGAAAAGACTCCACACCAAACTGTCCTCCTGACCTCATTTGTGTTGCACATGCCTAAACACATATTCCAACCAGCAAACACAATAAATAAATGCCATGCAAAATTTCTTTAAAGAATGTTTTTAAAAATTCCATTTAAAACAAACAAAACCCCAGAAAGCTCTTCTTGTCAACAAAGAAAAAAAGCTGATTCTAACTAAGGATGGGGGTTGAATATTCCTAAACAATTCCTTTTTAAATTATGCTTGAGCTGAAGTATAACTGAAGGGAAACAAACGCATAAAAAAACACAAGCCAAACCCAACTCCTGCTACAATCACAAAATACCTAAACCTCCACTTTGAGCATGTGAGTTTACCTTCCCTAGTGGAAACCAATTTTGAACAGCAATGTACTTGATCAAGAAGTAACCTGGGCATTGGTTGCACAAACCTTTAATCCCAGCACCTGGGAGGCAGAGGCAGGCAGATCTCTGAGTCTGAGGCCAGCCTGGTCTACTGAGCAAGTTCAAGGAGAGGGACAGGTGGATGGAAGGGAGGGAGGGAGGAAGGAAAAGAAAAAAAGAAAAAGGAAAGAACCAGAAGTAATAATCTGGAACCAGAAGTAAATCTATCATGAGCTTGCCTTAAAAAAAAAAAGAAAGAAAGAAAGAAAGAAAAAGAAAAAAAAGAAAGAGGGTCTGGAGAGATGGCTCAGAGGTGAAGAGCACTGTCTGTTCTTCCAGAGGTCCTGAGTTCAATTCCAGCAACCATATGGTGGCTCACAACCATCTTCTGGCATGTAGGCAGAACACTGCACACATACATAACAAACAAACAAACAACCCTAAAAGAGAAAGAGACAAAAAAGAAATAGTTGGGGAAGTGGAGTTTGGGAACATGCCTCCATTTTCAGCACTTGGGAGGATTTTTAGGTGGTGGGTAATTTGACCTACATAGTAAGCAAGACACACACTTCCCACTGCAGACTAAAAAAAAAAAAAAAAAATGGGAGTATAGCTCACCAGTAGAACACATATTTGTGCTCAGTCACTAACAGCACCAACAAAACAAAACCAGGCATAATGGCACAGACTCAATCTCAGCTACTCCAGAGACAAAGGCAGAATCTGGATCACAAGTTCAAGGCCTGCCAAAGCTACTGTACAGTCCCAGCCTAAACAACTTAATGAGACCCTTTCTCAATATAAAAAGTCAAAAAATAGCTGGGGATCTAGACCAGATATAGAGTTCACCTAGCATATATGAGGACCTAAATTTAATGCCCATTAAGACAAAAACAAAGCAAACCCCCATGTCATAACTCATTCCATGAAGCAATTACTACCTCAATACTAGACAAAGTTTATCACAAAAAAGCAAACCAAACTTAACAATTAAAAAAAGAAAATCATACTATATACCACGACCAAGTGCAAGTGATACTAACCCTAAGACTACAAAGTAAGTTTGATACACGCTGAGAGATGAAGGGAGGAAAAGAGCCAAATAAGCGCCAAACTGTCTGACAAATTAATGAAGTACAGAATGATGGTTAATCTTAATTGTAATTTGATTAAGTAGAAGAACCATGGAGATGAGGTAAGCAGAGTGCTGGCTTTATTGGCACATGTGCGCCCAGGGCTGGGAAGGTGTGTTTCCAGAAAGGAAAAACTAGAGGGAAGAGAGACCAATCTGAATGTGGATGCCATGACACAACAGGCTGGGGAACCAGCAGGAAGAAAACAGCTTAGACATGGTTCTCTATTTCCTGTCTGCCATGATGTGAGCTGTTCTGCTCTGTAACAGAACAGCTGTCCTCACCACCATGGACAGAAAGCTCTGAGAGCTTTAAGTTGAAACAACAAGAAACTTACTAACACACGGGTAAAAGGGAATTCCTCAATGTCAAAATCACCACTAAAACAGTTAGTGATATAATGAAAACACTAAGTAGTTTTCTGAGGATTGGGAATGTCTGTTGCTCTTTCCACATCTGTGTAGCATCATTAGAGATTCTAGCAAAAATAATTATGCAAGGAGTAAGTAAAGAAGTAAGGTACATTTGCAGAAGTAATCTACATTTGCAGATGTGTACACTGAAAATCTATCTGAACTAATGAACAAGTTAAACAAATTTTAATATCACTATGCTAGGCTGTGAAGCTGGCTCAGGCTCTTCCAGAGGACCTGAGTTTGATTCCCAGTACCCACATGGTGGCTCACAACCATCTGTGATTCTGCAGGCACAGTGCACATTGTACAGAGATGTGTAGGCAAAAAACCTATACACATAAAAATAATTTAAAAGAAATCAATATACAAAAATCAACTATATTTATGAATAAGCAATCCAATGAAACCTGAAATACAATTTTATTTTAATAGAATAAAAAGTACTTCGGGTCAGCATGGCTCAGTGGATATGGGTACTTGTTTAAGACTGATGATCTGAGTTAAACCCTGGAACCCACATAACTGTTGATCACAACTGAAGGACAAAACAAGATATTCCATGACAAATCTAGATTTCACCAATACTTTGCCACAAACCCAGCCCTACACAAAATACTAGAAGGAAAACTCCAACCCAAGGAAGATGGCTACACCAACAAAAACACAGACAATTGATGATCTCATTACAAATCCCAAAGGAAAAAAAAACACACAAAATAACACCAACAACGAGGAAAACCAAATTAACAGGAGATAGCAACCACTGGTCATTAATATCCCTTAATGTAAATGGACTCAACTAAACCATTAAAAGGCACAGGCTAACAGATTGGATACGAAAACAGAATCCATCCCTCTTCTGCATACAAGAAACGCATCTCAACTTCAAAGACAGACATCGTCTCAGGGTAAAAAGTTGGGAAAAAATATACCAATCAAATGGACCTAAGAAACAAGCAGATGTAGCTATCCTAATATCTAACAAAATAGACTTCAAGCTAAAATCAGTCAAAAGAGACAAAGAAGGACATTTCATATTACTCAGAGGGAAAATCCATCAAGAGGAAATTTCAATACTGAACATCTATGCTCCAAATACAAGGGCACCTTCAAATGTCAAAGAAACATTTCGAAAGCTTAAATCATATATTAAACCCCACACACTGATAGTGGGAGACTTCAACACTCCCCTCTCCCCACTGGACAGGTCAATTAGACAAAAAATGAACAGAGAAATAAGAGAACTAACAGATGTTATGACTCAAATGGACTTAACCTCAACAAATACAAAAAACTTGGAATAACCTTATTAGATCACCATGCTTTAAAACTAGAAGTCAACAGCGATACCAATTCCAGAAAACCCACAAACACATGGAAATTAAACAGTGCTCATCTGAATCATCAATGGGTAAAGGAAGAAATAAAAGGGGAAATTAAAGACTTCCTAAAATTCAATGAAAATGACCACACAACATACCCAAATTTATGGGACACAATGAAAGCAGTGTTAAAGGGCAAGTTCATAACACTAAATGCCTACATAAAGAACCTGGAAAAATCCCACACTAGTAAATTAACAGACTATTTGAAAACTCTAGAACAAAGAGAAGCAAACTCACCCAGGAAAACAAGACAGCAGGAAATAATCAAATTGAGAGCTGAAATCAACAAAATAGAAACAAAGAAAACAATACAAAGAATCAATGAGACAAAGAGTAGGTTCTTCAAGAAAATCAACAAAACAGACAAACCTTTATCCACACTACCAACCAACAGAGAGAGAATATCCAAATTAACAAAATCAGAAATGAAAAGGGGGACATAAAAACAGACATGGAGGAAATACAGAGGATCATCAGGTCATATTTTGAAAACCTATACTCCATAAAATTGGAAAACTTAAAGGAAAAGGAAAACTTTCTGGATAAATATCACTTACCAAAATTAAATAAAGAACAGATAAGAAAATTAAACAGACGTATAACTGCTGAAGAAATAGAAACAGTCATCAAAAGTCTCCCAACCAAAAAAAGCCCAGGACCAGATGGTTTCAGCTCAGAATTCTACAAGACTTTCAAAGAGAAACTAATATCAATACTCAAATTATTCCACACAATAGAAACAGAGGGAACATTGCCAAACTCTTTTTATGAGGCTACAATTACCCTGATAACCAAACCAAAAAAAGACAATACTAAGAAAGAGAATTACAGACCAATCTCACTCAAGAACATTGAAGCAAAAATACTAAATAGGGGCTTAAGAGATGGCTCAATGGTTAAGAGCATTGCCTGCTCTTCCAAAGGTCCTGAGTTCAGTTCCCAGCAACCACATGGTGGCTCACAACCATCTGTGATGAGGTCTGGTGCCCTTTTCTGCCCTGCAGGCATACACTCAGAGAGAATATTGTATACATAATAAATAAATATAAAAAAAACTAAATAAAATACTAGCAAATAGAATCTAAGAACACATCAGAACCATCATCCACCATGACCAAGTCGGCTTCATCCCACAGATGCAGGGATGGTTCAACATACGAAAATCTGTCAACGTAATCCACCATATAAACAAGCTGAAAAATAAAAACCACATGATCATCTCATTAGATGCCGAAAAAGCATTTGACAAAATACAACATCCCTTCATGATAAAAGTCTTGGAGAGTGCAGGGATACAAGGAACATACCTAAACATAATTAAGGCAATATACAGCAAGCCAACAGCCAACATCAAACTAAATGGAGAAAAATTCCCAGCGATTCCACTGAAATCAGGAACAAGACAAGGTTGTCCACTCTCTCCATACCTATTCAATATAGTTCTTGAGGTCCTAGCTAGAGCAATAAGACACCATAGGGAGATCAAGGGGATACAAATTGGAAAAGAAGAAGAAGTCAAACTCTCAGTTTGCTTATAATATGATAGTTTACATAAGTGATCCCAAAAATTCTACCAAAGAACTTCTACAACTCATAAACACACTCAGCAATGTAGCAGGATACAAGATTAACTCAAAAAAATCAGTAGCCCTCCTGTTCACAGAGGATAAAAGGGCTGAGGAAGAAATCAGAGAATCAACACCCTTTACAATAGCCACAAATGGCATAAAATATCTCGGAGTAACTCTAACCAAACAAGTGGAAGACTTGTATGACAAGAACTTTAAATCTTTGAAGAAAGAAATTGAAGAAGACACCAGAAAGCAGAAAAACATCCCATGCTCTTGGGTAGGCAGAATTAATATAGTAAAAATGGCAATCCTACCAAAAGCAATCTACAGATTCAACACAATGCCCATCAAAATCCCAACAAAACTCTTCAAAGACCTTGAATCAAAGGTACTCAACTTCATTTGGAAAAGCCAAAAACCCAGGATAGCCAGAACAATCCTGGGCAACAAAAGAACTTCTGGAGGCATCACAATCCCTGACGTCAAACTCTACTACAGAGCTACAGTACTGAAACAGCCTGGTACTGGCATAACAACAGACAGGAGGACCAATGGAACTGAATAGAAGACCCGGATATCAATCCACACATCTTCAAACACCTGATATTTGATAAAGAAGCACAAAATATCAAATGGAAAAAAGAAAGCATATTCAACAAGTGGTGCTGGCATAACTGGATATCAACATGTAGAAAAATGAAAATAGACCCATATCTATCACCATGTACAAAACTCAAATCCAAATGGATCAAAGACCTCAACATAAGCCAACCACACTGAACCTTATAGAAGAGAAAGTAGGAACTACACTTGAATGCATCGGCACAGGGAACCACTTCCTAAATAGAACCTCAGCAGCACAGACACTGAGAGAATCAATTAATAAATGGGACCTCCTGAAACTGAAAAGCTTCTGTAAAGGAAAGGACACGGTCAACAAGCCAAACGACAGCCTACAGAATGGGAAAAGATCTTCACTAACCCCACATCAGACAGAGGTCTGATCTCCAAAATATACAAAGAACTCAAGAAATTGGACACCAAAAGATCATGTAATCCAATAAAAAAATGGAATACAGACCTAAACAGAGAACTCTCAACAGAGGAATCTAAAATGGCTGAAAGACACTTAAGGAAATGTTCAACATCCTTAGTTATCAGAGAAATGCAAATCAAAACAACTCTGAGATTCCATCTTACACCTGTAAGAATGGCCAAGATCAAAAACACTGATGACAACTTATGCTGGAGAGGTTGTGGGGAAAAGGGAACA
>PVIU01009361.1:0-76888 GCA_004026605.1 Ondatra zibethicus
TGCAGGATCATCTCACTTTTAGGCAAGCTCAGCAGTCATTTCTCTGTGGGTTCTGCATGTCCAGTAAAACAGTCCAGTCAAGAGCAGTTTCTTGCCCAAATGGCTAACCAACTCCATAAGGAGTCTCTTCGATGCTCATTATCCTCTTGAAGTAGTTTGGTGCTGCCAGGAGCAGATGTGTCTCATTGTCATGAAAAGTCCTAAGTTATTAAAACATTTTAAATGCCATATTCTAAAGATCTCTGAAAGATTTGAAGAATACCTATCTAACTGAAATATATCTCTATACATCTAGAAAATCTAACTAACATGACTACAAACTTGACTATTTTAGATGAGTATCTATTAACTTATATTTTTAAATTATACATTACATTCTTTAAATGAACTATACAAACACAATACCTTAATCAAGATCAGAAATACATAACATATAACAAAATTGACCTTAAATTTGTATCAGTAAACCAACATCCATACCAATGCAAATTATTCATATCTATATCATTTCCCCCTTTAAATGTAAACAAACATTTATAGACAATATTTGAGAATATGGGCATAGTTTGTGCCATACTGCTTCCTGTTGATTGCTGTGCATAGTAATTTTTGGGGGTGTTCATGGTGACCTTTGGGGGGGTTGTTCCATCAAACCATACTAATCTGGAAGCAATCCACAGTTTCACATCCTCTGTGGAAACAAGAGAAGAACCTCTTTTCCAAAGCAACATATCATATACTTAGACCCAAATTTGGAAGTCATGATACCTTTATAATATACATGATGGTTTAGTTTAGCAGCCTATACAATGAAATGTCTGTCTGTACTTAACTCATTCACAGTCAAAAAATTCAAAGATAACACAATAATATACAAAATACAGACTCTCTGTGTATATTCCATTGTTATGTGGCTTATTCTTTTTTCACTCTTTTAATCTATGACTGTCTGTACTCTGTCTCTTTAAACACTGTATTTTTTAAAACCATTAACTTCCTTTTATGACTCTCTCTACTTGTTTCTTCTCTCTCCCAAGCTTACATACATTTTTCAAACATTGTGACTCATTTAGAGTTCTTTTTCATCTGGATTTGTCTTTATTGCATAGCTGTAATTCTTTACTTTCCAGGGGATCTTTTAAAAATGCTAAGTGCTTCTTTAAACTTAAGCTGCACCATTACTATGGTATATAAGGTACTTTCTGCTTGCCTGCCCAGTCCGGGGCATGGTGGAGTCCCTCACCTCTGAAAGCCATGAACAAAGCCCCATTCTCAGGCACACAGCCAATTCATGTCACCATTAAGCAAGCTGCAGCAGTCTGCTCACAAACTGCACTCAAATGCTCTTTAGCTGGACCTCCTAACTGAAAGAGTCAGAGTTCACGCTGGAAGCATGATCCAGAAAGCCAGCATTTCAAAACAGTGTGACTTTTTTTTTTTTGCTACAGATCAGCCACGGTTCTTTATATTTTCTCATTATATGCCTCAGAGTTGAATCATATCTTAGGGTTAAATAAGGTCAGAGAGAACATTTTAATGATTTTTTACAAAGACTAACTAAGGCTGTACAAATAGGTATAACTGACCCTGAAGCTAAACATATAATAATTGAATCTTTGGCTTATGAGAATGCCAACTTAGTATGCAAAAGGATCCTTGGACCTTTAAAGATCAGATCAGCACCCATGGATGAATGGGTCTTGCATACAATGAATGTCAAGACACTTGACTGTAGTACTGAAGCTTGGGTAGGAAAAGCAGTTTCCAATGGCAACTCAAAGCAGTTCTTTATTCATTAACCAATAAAGACAACACACAGACAGAAGGACATCCCATACCATGGGTCTACTAAGAAAGATGAAGCATTCTAAAGAAAAATGAGGAAAGATTTAGAAATATGCAAATACAGAAACTAAAGATTTTGAGTCTAAAGAAGAAAATCAGATGCACATTTGAACAACACTCACTATAAGATGCAGAAAGCCAGCAAAAAAATAAGTCTATGAAAATGCAGGGAACAATGGGAGTCCAGACTCCCATTTCCACAGCAGGCAATCACTGAGTTGTTAACAACCTTACTTTTAATTTTCATTTTATGACAAAGTATCACTTGGTTTCTCAGGCTGCCCTTGAATTCACCCTATAGTCCATGCAGGACTTAAACTTGAGATTCTCCTGATTCAGCTTGCCTATTAGCTGGCACTCTAAGCCTGTGCCACCAGGCCCAGCACAACCCATCCTTTTTTAATTGGTAATAAGAGAAATAGTGGTAACAAAGAATTAAATATCCAGCTTAAATATATGTCAAGACCAAAATAAGATAATCTTAAAAGAAGGGAAAAGAGTATCTTCCATCAATAGGCCTGCACTACACTTCCTAAAGGATATATTTTTGAGAAAAACCCAATCCCTGGTGGAAAGGCTGAGATGTGAAAGAAGAGGATGAGGGAAATGCGGAAGAGAATAACTTCAAAAAATTCCACAAATGGGTTAGCTATTCTGACATGTTGATGCCACTGTTGTACCAGTGGGCATGGCTTGGCAAGCTGGTTGCTCTGGGGTTCATTGCTGGTTGAAACTGACAATTACTTTTCTCCTCTAGTAGCATGCATAGAACCTTCCAGCACTGTGAAAACTGTCCAGTAGAGGGTGAAGTTTTCAGGTCAGTACCCATTTGATTTCTCCATATTCCAGTATGTGGCATCTTCAGCAACAGGGTCTTATCATCAAAGTTCTGGAGGGAACCAACAGCAATAGCCTGAAATGTTTCAAGGTCTTTAGCACCTCACCAACAACTCCTGCCACTGTTTTTTTAATTTTGGTATCTAGTAGAGCACTGACACCTGGTCATGTTTGTGTATATATATTTTAGGATATGTCTACAATGGTAGTTGTCTGTATTGCCTTTTCAAAGGTCCTCATTGTGTTTCTCTGTCCCCATATTCCCTTCTGCAAGATATCCCACACTTAACCCTAATTTAACTCTTCTGGTTCCATATTTTGCCTTTAACCATTTATACCACTGAATGGTCTCCTCCCTCCCTTGACCATTGCTGTCATGACCCCTATACTAACTTCCTCACCTGTGTGCTAGTGGTGAGTAAGTTCAATGAGGACAAACCTGGCAGGGCTAACCAGTAGTTTCCAAGTCAAGAGGAAGAATTACAAAGGCATTTTTCTACTCTCTTCTCAAAATGCATATTGCTTCTGGTATGTCCAACACAAATTTTGTTAAATTTACTTCAGTGGAACCTCTTTGTGTGTTTGATTTTCTCTGTGTAAGTTTTTAGGTTGTTTACATGGTAATGTATTTTGAGAGATGCATTACTACCCTTATTTTGAGTAGCACAGCTGAAGACCTTTCAATTTGGTCCAGTGTAAATGCTCATACCATTTGTTGTTTCTTGCTTTGTTTTGTTTTTCTGTTTGTAATATCCTTTACTTCAGTTGCTGTGACTTCTTTGTTATTTAAACTCATTCTTCAAATTTTTAGTCTGCGGATCTCTGCTTTTATTTGTGTCTTGCTTTTGGTTTTGTGATTACTTCATTCTTTTCTTTCAGAGATATTTACCTTGCAAACATTTCTTTAGTGTTTGCTACACTGATCGTTCCTAGGCAGTGTCTGGTACTCTGTTGCACTGGGCCTGCTGCTGCAGGTGGCTTCTCACATTTTCTCAATCACTGCTGCTTCTAAAACTTGAAGATGTGGTGAGTTCTGGAATTTTCCCTCATTTTCTTTTCTAGTGTAAATAGATGTCTTGATCTCCCTTTAGTTGTGCGTCATGTTCTACGCCACCTGGTAACTGCCAAGATGGGAGTCCCTACAGATGGATGCCTGGGTCCCATTCAGCCAAATCCAATCCCACATTACTTGAGAATTGATACAACGCTCATATGGTTTGTCTTCCATGGTAGTAACTATAATACACATTCTGAAGAGTTAATCTAACAGATTAACTATAAATAGTTTATGCAACCTCATTTTAAAATGTACTTATTTGAATACCTGGTTATTAATATATATCTGAAGAATTGCATATTTATAAAAAATTTTCTTGACTATGCAGTGGTGCATTTATACTTTGTAGAGGCCCACATCACCAAGCACAAGCCAAATAATGCTCTTTGGGTTAGCTTGTAATTTTATTGAGACAGAAAACATTTTGGAAGGAAACACTATCATCTAAACCTAGGTAAAAGAAAATAGAAAGTTCCCATGTCCACAAGTAGATATCTAACAGTGTTCCACTGAAATCTGAGCAATTGAAAGAAGCCAATTCAAATGGGGAAAGATGTCACAAAGTAACACACATAAACATATCTATAGTTAGCATTTGTTTTCATCACACATTCTTGCCAGAAACACATGGCAACTAAGAAGAAAATTCCATTTCCACTGACAGCACAAGAGGGCTAACCTGCCTACAAACCCAGAGGTGCTGAATATCCAGAGCTTTAATTAGGGGTGCTGAATATCCAGAGCTTTAATTAGGGGTGCTGAATATCCAGAGCTTTAGGGGTGCTGTATATCCAGAGCTTTAATTAGGGGTGCTATATATCCAGAACTTTAGGGGTGCTTTATATCCAGAGCATTAGGGGTGCTGTATATCCAAGAGCTTTAGAGTGTTATATATCCAGAATATTAGGGATGTTGAGTGTTTTAAAACTGAAACCAAGAAACTTTGCATACATGCAATTGTGCTATCTGTATTACAGAAACATTATTTTCTGAATATGGCTTCCAGGCAAAAAATGTAGTTTAACCAAATTGAGGTCTAATTAAGTGCTTCTCTTCTGAGAGTGGTTATGTATGAATAACCTGGATTTTATGCTTTCTTTAAACATAGTTAGTTTTGTATAACAAAGAATAGGAAATATAAAAGTATAAACCGAAAGGGATCCCAAAGGGTTATATATCACTTCTCTTTAACCCCTAGGGAATTATACAACCTACCTGTCATGGGGTTGTCTGTTCTCTGCCAAAGAATGAGAAAGAATGTTAAATTATTCTAAGTAGCTCATTTCAATTACCTCCAGCCATGTCTACCAGGAGACAGGAAAGTATTTTGGGAACAATAAAGCACTATGCAAATGCTAGTTTTTATAATTAGTATTAAAACCTGATCTCTATTCCAAGCAGAGGAAAATGACTAGACTTGTTGCATCTCTTAAAACTCCTGGTGTCTCTGGAAACACTGGCATGTTTTTCTTCAGTCTTCCCTATACACATAAAACTCAAACTTTAATTTTCCAAATTGGGTTCTCAGTCTGATTTCATACGTCCAACAGAAGAGATTAGCATGTCACGGATTTAAACACGGAGGCAGTTCTTTAAAAATGCTAACATTTCTCACATTTTTATTTTGTTAGTAATTTTAAAACCAAGACCGTGACACATGCCTGCAATGCCAGACCTCACCAGGCTGAGGCAGTAGCATTGTCACCGATCAGGGATTGTGTGGGCTACTTGGGGAATGCTGAGTGACCTACAATTAACAAAAGCTCAGGGACAGATATCGGGGTTCAATCTGAAAAGACCAGAAAAGCACAACAGCCAGTCACTGGCTCTTACCTCGACCTCAGAACAAAACGGCGATCCTGCCTCCAGGAATCTCAGAATGAGATTTGTGACTGAGAGCTGTCTCCTCCCATTTGTTAATCCTTTCTAGGGCTGGGATTACAGGCAGGCACTATTGGGATTAAAGGCCCAGTTTCTTCGGCAACTCGTGTGGCTACTGGGATTAAAGGTGTGTGTTACCACTGCCTGGTCTGTAAGGTTGACAAGTGGGGCTGTTTTACTCTCTGATCTTCAGGCAAGCTTTATTTATTAAAATTCAAATGAAATTCCACTACAGCTGAGCTAGTGAGAGAAGACAATGTCAGGCTCAGTCTCAAAATACAAAGAAAAAGGAAAGGAGAGAGGGGAGAAGGGAGAGATTTTTTACAATGCATAATTAAGAGTACTTTTGAACTACAGAAAAGGTAAAATGTCACAACAAATTCCTGGATCACTGTGTGGTCAATTTAATTTAACAATTATTAGTCTAATTAAAGCACTGTAGCTATCCCTAAAAACCTCTTAAAATTTTTTGGGGATTATTATTATGAGTTTCTAATTGATCTCTCACTAAAGTACACACATACACACGTGTATCGTGTATATATATTTCATTGAATATAGGTGTTTGTATGTAATATATGTTTTATTTATGTGTATTTATTGTATTATGTTCCATGAATGGAACATAAACGGAAACAAGCAGTACAGAAATGTTAATAAAATTCATCAGAAAATATTGACTGCAACTCTTTGGATAAGTTCCCAGTAGTGAAACTGCTGAATCACTTAAAATTATAACCTGTTGCCTTTTGCATATCTGCTTATAAGGATAATTTTCATCTTTTAATATTGTGGTAAGAATATTTCCCAAGGAGCTTACCCACAGAATAAGACTCTCAGTATTCATTTATTGCTACTGGCCAAATGTGCAAAGCAAACTCTCTGGAGGTCAGTGTTCTCCTGTTATCCCTACTTGTTGATTGGCAATTCCCCATTACTCAGTTTCCTCTGCACCTGGGAAGCTACCATTCCATTTTTTTTGTTCTACAGACTTAATTACTGTCAAAATTAATATCAGTGGACTCATGAGATATTTGTCTTTCTGTTAATTTTCACTTAGTCCTTAAGTTACATTCACATTGTCCAAAAGTGCAAAATTTACTTCTTTATTAAGGCTGAATACTGGCCCACTGTTTGTACACATATTTTCTGTACCCATTCATCCATAGATAGACATTTAAGTTGTTTCCACATCTTGGCTATTGTGAACTGTAAAGCAATGAACAGAGAAATGCTAATGTTTTCATTCATAAGAGAATACTGATTGCAATGCTTTTGGATAAGTACCCAGAGTAGAACTTCTGGATCATAAAGTAGCTCTAATTATTTTTTTAGGAATTTCCATACTGTTTCTAAATAGATTTTGTTCTCAGAATAAGAGAGAAGAGAACCACTTAGTAAGAGGCCTTTGTTCAACCTCAGTAGGTAATGGTCCTTTGCATGATGAACCAATCACATGAATGCCAACACATCATAAACTAAGTCTAGTAATGATCTTATAAAGCTTTGCTTTGTAGAAAAAATTACAGCTATCCACATTACTTAGTAATTAATATTTTTCTGTTAGAATTATTCCATGTCACATGATTATTTTAAAGAACAGGGTTTATTTGCATGGTGCTTGACAATTTACAAATAATTTTACATGAACACACAACAAAAAGTTAATTAAGCCTTATACGTTGTGAATAGTTTTCTTTTTTATAAAGAGGAAATCTAGGTCTTCCAAGGGCATATGCCTAGTAAATGGATAAGCCAGTGTGTTAATAAGGGTCTTTCAGTGCTGTCTCATGATATTTCCATTTCAATAAAGTATTTGTATTTTATGACACAAAAGAACTGGGCTTTATATATTTTACTTATTAAATAACTTATCATAATCCTCAGATGTCACTTTCACTTGAAAATGCATCAAAAATATATGCAATAAACATTTTAAGTGAGCAGAGTATTTTGATTATCTTAAGCAGTTTATTTCTTGAGACTGAATTGAGTTCGTTGTCCAATTCTCCTGAGAGAGATATTTATAGATTAAAACCACCTTTTCAGACTGCTGGTTTCTTTCCAAACAAAATTTCTTTTTTCTTTTCTCCCCTCTGGCACAAGTTTCTGCATGTAACAGCACGAATACAAATTATGTTCAAAGCACATACGTCGTGGGCAGAAGAATTTCCTTTTCTACTATAAATTGATCAAAAAATTTTCAAAATAGTGAATTCCTGAAAAAAAGGGCTGAATACACCATGATGATATTTTAGTTAAAAGAATCTTCAACTATTCATTGTGAAGTGCAGTAACAATTTGTCATGGGTCTGTACTGGCAGTCTAATTTCAGCCCCAGGAAATTCAATTTTTTTCTTCAAAGTTTAGTCTAATTTTTCACTCTAGGAAACACATTGCTAATTAGTGATCAGCTCCTGCCTAGATCTTTTCACTCAGTTCATGAATAAATATACCATTGTTGATAGAGCATCATCATCGAATGTGAGTGAAGTAGGGAAGATGGAGGGAAACTAAGGAGCCTCAAGGAAGCAGCAGACAAATCTGAGTGCTCAAGACATTATTCATAATGTCTCCACATGTGTGAACTCAGCTAGAGGTAGAATATTGATTAGGTAGTGGATGTTATAGATAATGTATTAGAGAAAAGCAATTAAACATTTTCAGTTTTTCATTTTTAAATATCCATAACATTAAGGCAGAATTAAAGATGGGTAAGGAAGTAAATGGTGCTGACAAAGAGAGAAATTTGACAATGGAGAAACAGTTAAGTATATATTTATTGAAATTCTCAAATACTTTGAAGACATTTGTTAAGTGACTAATATCTGCTAGGTACTTTGTCAAGCAAAATGGAAAGAAAGATATAACTACAGAGGGTGAGAAAGACCCACTTTTCTCCCCTAAAGTTCCTCAATTCTAAAGCAGTGAGAAGATACAAGGTCTCTGAAGCAACTGAGCACTGTTCAAAGGCAGAGAACAATGGGACAGAATCCATGATAATTACATCAAGGCACAATAAACCACCACATCCTTTAACGCAATCAACACAAAACCACATCAATCAAAGCACACATTGATTAAGATGTTCCCAGACTTTGAGTATGTTAAAAGATATATTTTTAAAACTGTACTAAGAAATAATAACCAAATGGGTATTTTTAAAAATAATATTTCTTGAAAAAATTATGAAGTAAGTAAGATTGATACCCTGGGAGTTGAAATGTAAGTGAGAAAAGTTCCCACATATGAACACAGGAGATGAGCATATATGAGGCTTGTGCAAGGAGGCGGGTGAAAGCCCAAGGAAAACATCAAATCAGATGTGGGGGGAAAGACTGTACTATTAGCTGTAATTGATAGGGAAGCATTTGGAGTACATAAAAGAGAAATTGTAGTCTCCAAGGATAAGAAAACAGAAAAGTATGCCTAAATACATAGCTTTCTGAGCAAACTTTAGGGAAAAATAAATGTGAAGTCATTAATAACATAATATAGTTGGTTTAAAAGAGCAGAAAACATGTTTAATGGGAGAATAAGGATATTAGTTCATATTTTACAAAGCAAGAACTATTTGAACAATATATAAAATAAATTATTTAGTAATGTTTCCCATTATAGGAAAGTAACCATTCAGGAAATTTATAGAAACACTCCACCTTGAAATGAAAAGCATGCCTTAGAATGGAAAGGTATATCTCATTTCCTTAGTGTGTGCTATCTGCAAAATCTGCATGTTCAGAAGAGAAGGAAAACAACATAAGAAGAAAGTTGTTTTAATCCTTCTCATTTTAATTGTTTAGACAGGAGTGTGCCATGCATGTTTCCCCATTCCTTTGCCCTCCTCCCCTTCCCATTTTCACCCTACCCCTCTTCCCTTCTGCTCCCAATTTACTCAGAAGAAAGACTTATAAACAGTCAAAATAAATACTACTTCATGGCTCATAGCTAGGCTCAGAGGTCAAGAGAACTCACTGCTCTTCAGAGAACTCAGTTCTCAGCACCCACATGGCCGCTCCCAGCTGCCTAGAGTGCCAGCTCCCGGGTATTAGCAGCTGGCCTCGAGCGAGGACCTCCACATACATAGCACGCATAAATTCCTGCAAGCACACACACACTAATACAAACCAACTAATACAAAATGTTAAAGGAAATCCCGTGGTGACCTTATATACACAGCTCAGTTCCTGACATGTTGATGAGTGAATTAGTCAGAAGAAATTCCCAGGCCCCCATTTTATAGTCACACTATAGTCATTGTAGATGCTTTTCAGCTTATGACATCTATTTTAATGTCTGTGAGAGACTAGCAAAGGAAATAATTAAACTGTTAAGAATAAACTGTACTCGAGATGTTTCATGAGAGGAGAAAAATCTATTCTCAATAAAAGAAGCAAAAGAATAAACAATTTCAAACTTTTGAAGCTCAAAGTAGTAAATAAATGAAAAAAATAAAAAAGTAAATGTTCAAAAGGAAAGTTCAAAGTGACTCAACTCTGAGTGTGTTACTGAAGAAGCCACAGAGAGAATGATCTGTGGGGCAGAAACTGTTCTACAGTCATGATCTTGGCTAACTCATCAATTCCTGTAACAAGTGTTTACTGAGTATCTACTTCCTTCTTCTCGCGATCCTGGCATCAGCAATCAACTGTACTGCCACAGCTCTGCTTTTAATCTTTCTGGAGGTTCTGAAGCAAGTATTTAAGAATCACATTGATCTTCTTGAAATCATAATCAAGCTCACTCAATGCACGTTCTCATTCTTGCCATACTCTGTTCTGGGCAAAAAGGTATTGAATAGAAAGCAAGTCAATGTCTGTCCCTACTAGCCTCACTACCTAAAGTAGGAAATAATAGTGTTCACAGACTTGGTCCAGTGACACATGGCAGGGTAAATCATGAACTTACAGGACTGGGTATCGCTATCATCAATGACAAACTAACAAAATAACACATATAATTTCTGGAAGCTTCTCCTTGGCTATTCTACAGAGCCACCCATATCTAAGGAACATCAGAAGCACAGTGGGATATGCTTCCTTGAACATCACATGCTTTTTCTCTATTAAAAAATACCCCACTTAGAAACCAAACAATTTTCATGAATGGCGTGGACAGTGGCTAAATCCTTGTGCTTTGAAACAGTGAGTTAGGTGATTCCTATCTACAAAGGAATTGTTCAAGCTAAAGTTCTACTATGTTCTAAACACCCTCTGAGTGTTCTTTTCAGTACATCTGTGCCTGCACATGGGTTGCATGAATGTGCATGGGTGTGAACATTGACAACTAAGTTATTAAAATAAATCTTTGAGGGTTTTCTAACTTTAAATATTAAGCTTCCAGATAATGGCTTGGTAGATTAACATATACACTACACTCTTCTTTAAGAAAAAAAATACTCCCTCATGAATGTTCTCATGCTTAACAGTACCTGATATGAAAGAAAAGCAGGTAGGACTAGAAGTGTGCTTGTAAGCCATTCAAGGGAAGCCTGCCTTGCTCTAACTTAGCTACTTAACACTGCATACACAGCACAATTTTATAATTATTTTCCACTGTTATTTCTAATTGCTAAACGAGATGTGATTGTATAGTTGTCAGTCACTTCCTAGGACCTTTCAGAATCACTGTTTCCTGTCATTGTGGGAAGCAAGGCTGAGTTCCCACATAGACAGAGGGCCTGGGCTTCTAGGAATGCTCTGTTAGGTGAGAAGTCATGTGTGAACATTTATCGAGAAGATTCTCAGCACCATCCAAGATGGGGCTCGGAAGGACATGATAAACGACTGGGAGAGCACACAGAGAAATGTGGGAAGGAGGGACTTCAGTCCAATCAGACCAATGTCCTGAAAACCATGCCTCATGGCAGCATGGTCTCCAGTCAGGCCTTGGGACTCTGAGGCTGAAGGCTGAGCTATAAGATGTGGTAAACTGTCCAGCAATTTTTCATTTGGCATTTCACAAGGTAAAAGTCAGGGGGATGGTTTTGTGAGAGCCAATCTAGCCTTTGCCCCACAAAAAGAAGACATGAACTTTTAAAAAATGTATTCATCAATGCTCTGTTTGAAATTAACTAGAAAAGTTTGTACTGGCAGAGTGCAACTCTTACCATAACAAAAATAAACAGATAGTATGGAGAGAGTCTGAATATACACATCCAGGATGCTGAATGCACTGTTTGCTTGTAGCCCACTCCTTTTTTATTAAGACCCTCCACGCTTCTCTAAGACTGGGACATGTTCTGCAGTGGGCAATGTCAGGAGATGGGCCATGGTGAAGCTCCTGGCTCCACTTTCCTGTGGCCCAGCTGTCCTCACAGCCCATCCCGTGGCACACCAGGACCTCTGGCCGGGTCAGCTCCACTGGTTCAGGGCCAGCCACTGCTCCTCTCTGCACACTGACGTACCCTTTAAGTCACAACTTTAACTATTATTACTAATATATTCTTGTTCTAGAAAATGAAAATACACTTATATAGCTACACATTATGCACATTTATGCTATATATCTACATTTTTCATATTATGCTTTATTTACATATGATATGTTCATTTTGCAATGCATAATCCACTGGTTTGCAAAGGAAACACTGCAATTTTAGGTACTGGAATCCAGGACCAAAGATCTTAACAATGGCAATCACGCTGTCATTTTCTTTTTAGAAGGCAAATTTTTCATGTAACTTTACCTTAAGGAGAGCTATTTTCAATGACATTTAGGTTAAAATTAGTGAAAAGTCAGACTTCTATCTTTATCTAATGATGTCTAATGCAGACAAAAGGTTATGGCTTTAGCTGATTGTCTTAAGGAAACTGTCTTACATCTGGCCAGTGGTTTATGGAACTCAAGGAGTTCCTTTCCAATACTTAACAGGGTAGACTTTTTCCCCACCTAACTGAATTTTAATTCTTACATTAGAACTTTGTAAAATACACTTGTGAACAAATGAGCAAAGGTCTAATTTTTGTTGCTGTGAATTATGTGGGGGAGAAGTAAAATGTAATTAATTATCTCAATATATTTCCAAATGCTAAAAGTAGTCTTCCCTGTTGTCAGGGATACAAACATCCTGTTGTCAGGGTTACAGGCTTCCTGTTTACAATAATGTTCTTGTCAAAGAAACTGAAGTTCACTGGAATCACCAGTTTCAGAGTAGAACTTCTTTTACAATATCCCACTAAATTGATATATCCTAAATATTTCATTTTCAATATTCCTTAGTAGCAGTTTTTCTTGCAATATGCTTTTTAAATGTCAGTTTAAAACAATTAATATTTTAGAGTATTTTAAAACAAAATACATGTTTGTCTTAATTACAGTTCTATTGGAGAAAACATAATTGTTTAATAGTGTAAAATATGTTTGTATTTTTACACATATTGTGGTCATGGATAAATGATAAAAAAAATCTGTCAGTAAAAAGTCAATTGTACTTATTGTTGAATATTCACTACGTGTCAAGCCTTTTTTACGCAACTATCATATTAACTAACTTACATGTGGGGTGCATATTTATTTGGCAGCTTTAAAAGAGGCAGCAAGAAGTAACTCCATTTTGAAAATGTCAGAACTAAAATCACATATTCTATCTGGAAAAAGTGAAGAAAAATCAAGGTATCCTCTAATCCCACTAAGTCAGCAATTGTGATTAATTTATTTTATGGTCAATTTTATTAGGTTAGAAACTACGTAGGGAACCAACAGAGAGGATCAAGAGGGTTTGAGGAAGGCAAGTCAGGTGGGGTACATGTAGCAGGAAAGTGGGAAGGAGGTTACTGGGGATGAGAAGGTACAAGGGAGGTAGCGAGATGATGAAAAAGTAGAGAGAAGAAACAACAAAAATAAATTTTGTTTGGAAAACAGTATCATAAAGAAGACTAATTCCATGTAAGCTAAGAAAAATTTAAATGTTCTTTAAAATGTCTTATATAAAATATAGTGATACAACTTCTACATTAAATAACTCTAAAATGTATTGATTTGGCGCAGCATGGCCACAATGCCCCTGCCCCCAAAGTCAGATTTTTAAGAACAAGACTTCTGAGTGGACTAAGCTGAGGTCTCCTTGGTGACTAGTGATGTATGATGTTCAGTGAAATTCAAAAGAAAGCCTGACTTTCAAAACACATTTTAAGAACATAAAAGGAATAACACATGTTAGATTGTTTTGCAATGAAAAATTTATTTAAAATAGTAATGTTTACTAAGAAGCAAAAAGCTGAAAACTGCCTGGCCTCCCCCTCACCCCTTTGGTGAGATCCTAGGTTCGAGTTCAGCATCTGAGTGGGCAGGACTGAGAGCATCAACCATCACATCTGTCAACTGTTTCATGTGTTTAAACCAGGTCCCACACTCCTCTACTGAGACCTCCTACATTAGGAAATACAAGTTCCCTTTTCAAATTCTTCATTTTCAAGGCTTCAAAACCACGATGCTAAAAAAGCAGAGTATGTCTAAGGACATGTGACTGCTGGTGGCACTGAGTCCAGGTGGCTCTGATGTAGGTCTCAGCTAACTAAACAATATAAAGTACTTTTAGTCACAGCATCACTTTCCATTGTTTGGATTTTTCATTGCCAGATCACCAAAAATAATGGAAAATTCCAGAAGTAAACATTCTGTAGCCTTTAAATCCCACACTGTTCATAGTAGTATGAGAAAGTAGCATCCAGCCCCTCTCCGGGTTCCATCTCGCCGTGAATCAGCCTTTGTCGTGTATGGATCCATGCTGTGCGCACTACGCACTCTGTCCATTGAGCATCCTGCATGGCTATGAGATCCTGACAGTTGTGTACGCACAGTTGATTGCTGCCTGCCGCTCAGGAACTCACTGGGCACCTTGGAGCTAATCTTCTATCATAATAAGCTCTACCATCTTATCTTTTTATACATTTCATATATTGTGACATAAAACTAATTTACTGAGTTCATGGGTAGCTAAGATTCTTCAGTGTCCTACGCTGAATTTTACAGAAAGCATGAGGGTGGCTCTGCAGTGCATAAGATGATCTAATGTTTGTACAAAAATAATAGCTCAGATCAATTTGATTTAAGAAATTCTTCAAAAGTTAAAGATAAGGCCAATGAAGTTTTTTTCCCCACTACAGTACTAGAATACAATATGTTTAAAAGAGTTTTTGGTCACAGAAAAGCCAACTAGTAAATACCCAGGTACCTTCCCATACACATCTGCGTTTTACATTTATGTTCTAAATGTGTTTTTGTACTCAGATCAAACTTAAATCCACATTAATTTACATTAGTGTAAACTGCAGCAATCTAGAGATTTACTGAACAGCCGGTGTGCGAGGCACTGAAGATGCAAAGATAACAAGAAACAGCTCCTACTTCCTATAGACCATTGTATAATATGGAAGGCAGTCATTCACACATCCAAATTATAATGTACTGTGCTAAGTATGTTAATCTATCTGAAAAAGAATTACAAGAACATAACATTGTTACTGAAGCAAGTATAATGCTTCATACTCTGCGGCTATTCAAATCAGTTTCTGTGTGTGAAGGAAATTTCATCCAGAAGGTAAAGGAGGATACTACTAGGGGGAAAAAATAACCCAGAACCTGTACTGAGACCAGACCAGCCAAAATGACAATGTTCAGAGTGTCTGGACAGGGACATGTGACGGAATTAGGGTACTGTGTGAGTCTGAAGGGTATGACTGGTTCAAACTATTAAGCAGCTTGAATTCTGTCTCCAAGTCAGTGTTCTTTACCATGTTTGCTGTGCATCTATATTAGCATAAATCCCTCTGTTTATGTGTATTTACCCATGTATGGATGAACATATAGAAAAATTAGAGAAACCCATTAAAGAAAAAGTTTTAAAATACAAGATCGAAGACAAAATCAAATAGTTGTATGATTTTATTTCACACAGTGGTTCACTCTTCTGTTAACTTTAGGAACTATTCCTTTAGATTGTGTTAATTTGGAAGAGATGTGCAGATGAGGGGATGTTGTAATCAACTTGGCCTTTCATTTAAGAAACAAATCCAAAAAAAAAAGTGACAAGGGATTGGTGGAGGAAACCTGTCACAGGGAAATGGGACAGCGCTATGGTTAAACAGGTGGAAAAGCATGGGTACTAAGGATCTACTGAGGTCCTCTCTGTCCACAACCCATTGCTACTCTGATAGGCTGGTTTCCTAAGGTCCTATGCATGCTTTTATCCAGACCGTCTTAAGGAAGGGTGAAGAAGTAAAATGGAGGGGGAAATCAGCATTTAAAACAAAATTTAAGGGCCCTCCATATCTTCCTATGCTTTTGAGATGTACTAGAAACAAAACAGCAGTTCTTTTGCATAGCTGTATTTTTAAATTAATTTCATGAATAGAGAATTTTGATACTCATGATTATTAAACATTAAATTTTTCTTACAGAAGCTGAGTAGTTTTGTTAAATTCAGTGAAATGTTGACATGTGAGAATTTCTTACCTGAAAGTGAATAAACATTTCATATCTGCAGGTAGGTGCAAAAATTACTATCAACTTCCTTCTTCAGTTACAAAAATAATGAGTGTTCAGTGAAGCCATAACAAAAAATTTTCCTTTGGGCATGTTTTAAAAACATGTCTAGGTCTCATATTCATGCAACCTCTTGCTTGGGAGCCAGTTGTTTGAAATATGTACATTTATTTAAGATGACAAATACCATGAGAAATAATTCTTCTGATTTTTCTCATATGTTAAAAACCCTGTCTGACTTTATCTACTCCTAACTTATAATGAAAGATTTTCTAAGAGGTGGATGCAAAACAATTAATGATTAAATTTAATGTTTTCTTTATTTTATCCAACTGCTGAGAGTTATGGAATTCCATTGCATTCTGAATATCATCAAATCAGTCAATAGATTCTACTGGATTTACTTAATGAAAGACAGTTTTAGCCCAAACTGATAGCTCAAATAAGCTCAAAAGAAAATGATTTACTTTTACCCTGACAGCTTTTCAATTATATAACAATACAGGAGTCAGGGCAAATTCACTTCAGTCTATGGGAAGAGCAGTTTTTGGAAAGGTGAGATCAAAGCCTGGGGAAGCGCAGAGTCATACGCCTCGGAAAGGATGATCAGTTACTCAGCATCATGCCCCTTGGGACACAAATGCAATGTATCCATTTCATCTTCCCTGTTTCCCTTTCTAAAAGTTCCTATGAGAATTTTCCTTATTTTTTAGACACTGTTCCATTACATAACTATTTTTGTCATTATTGCCCATACATAAAAAATTTAAATTCCCCAAATAGCTTAGAACAAATGACTCCTTACATAACTATAGTACTAAAATTTTCTCATATTTATATTATAATCAGTATATCAAATATTAAGTCTAATGAAATAATGTAATGTAGTCAGAGAGCAATATGAAGTACAGAGGAGAAAGAGAATTCCAGAATTTCTGGAGCAAGAAAAAAAGTTCCCTGCTTTGTATTTCATGGAGGAAAATTATTTTTATGGTTGATGCATAAAATGTCCTTCAAGGGCTCATGTGTTGAGGACTTTGGTGCCCAGCTGATGGAATCAATGAAAGATGACTGAATCATTAATATGCTGACTTACCAACAGGTCATTCTATTGATGAGTGCATATAGATGAGTGGACTATCAGGAAATGGGTTTAATGAGAAGCCAGCCATTAATTGTGATTTTGGTGGGTGTAGATTGTATGTATTCTCTTTAGAATTGTTTTTCCATTCATATTTTGCAGTGTTTGTTTAGTTGAAAATATCCTTTGCTTACTTGACTTCTAAGATGTCAGTCATACTGGAAAGAAATGTGTACCCCAATTAGAACACTACTATGTCACATCTCCACACCTAGAATTCACACAGAAGACAAATTTGAACATCTCAAGTTCTGAGGTTGTCTTGAAAATTTACACTGTAGTTATTGTTGTGAAAAAAGCTAAATCACAGCTTGATGTTCATGATTCTTTGTAATTGACAATATCACTACCCTTTTTTTAAAAAGCCTGCTATGAACCTGGTGTGGAATCTTGTGCCACACATGATTCTTGAAACCAGTTTTCTACTGTGCAACTACTTGTATCAGTATTATTGACATAATCACTTCAGGCATTGTTAATACTTCCATGTGTCCATCTAAAAATAAATTTAAGTATTTTCAATAAAGACAGAAGTAATTAAGATGGAACATCAGATGGTTACTCTGCTTTTTAAGTTCTGAGATTTACAACTGGCCGAATACTTTCTCAAAAGTTCCCAACCAAACAATGGTCACATTGTAACCTTGTATCTATTCATAACTTCTCACCACACTTAAGAAAACATAAAAGAAGCCAATGGGAATGTTTCACACGCTCCAGCGGATAGCCTCATACTCTTGTATACATGAGCAGTACTAACTGTACCTAGTGGATTATCGAAAGAAAGTCATGGAGTTGAAATTGGGCATGTTATAGGGAATATGGATATTGCTCAAAGGGTGAAATGTGCTTATATTTCACTGTGTACATGTATGTAAGAATAAATTCTCAAAACCAATCTTTTTTATTTCTATTCACTACTTTCAAAACAATGTCATCCAGACATGGCAGTATTCTTCACTCAATAACTCAAAGCAGTTGTGGCTGACTGCACAAGACTTTCACAAGATAAAGCCAGTAAGTATCCCAGCATGGTTGGAGGAGGAGGCACAAAGCTACCCCCATCCCAACTGAGTCGCTGTTGGCACTTGATAGATATTATGGGAGAAAAATTTTAATTTCTTAAACTAAGTGGGTTTTAAAAAAATAAGAAAAAAGACACATGAAATTAGGAAGGGTTATGAGGTAAGACCTGGGAAGACATAGAGGGGGAAATGGTGAGTGGAAATGATCAAAATATATTATATGCATGCATGAAATTCTCAAAGAATAAATAAAGATATTATAGTTAAATTTTTAAACATTTTAAATTAAAAAATATTAATAGTGTATCCTACTCTGGCATGTAAATCATATAAAGTGGTAATAAAGACTTCAGGGACAGCTTTCCTTTATGTTTTGGATTTGTGTGTGTGTGTGTGTGTGTGTGTGTGTGTGTGTGCGCGCGCGCGAGCGCATATGTGTATGCAGGTATGGCCCTGTGTATGCAGGCACATGCATCTGTATGTGCATGTGTGAAGCCATAGCAGAACATCGCTCTACCACACTGAACAGGGTCTCTCACTGAATTAGGATCTCTCCATTTTAAGCCATGCTGGCTGGCCAGCAGACATCAGCTCTCCTCTTACCTCCACTCCTGTAACAGTGCCATTACAGGCATGTGTGGCCATCCCCAGATGTTGGTACAGGGGACCTTAATTCGGGTCCTAATGAATGTGCAGAAATTAGCCTTACTTATTGGTCCACCACCCTGACCTATTATACTGAAAATTACAATAATAAAATGTATATATAATATAGCTGAGGGATTTATACTGGGGGGTGGGTGGCCTAAGATTTTCATATACTTTCTAGAACAGATTTTAAGGCTATGTGAGGACTTACATAATTTTCAAGTCTTAGATATACTTAGCAGATGGGGAGTCTAATCAAAACTAAGCTCAAGTATGGAAAAGTTGCATGTATATTTTTTATTCAGTTTAGATTCCACACTCAAGGACCTCATTGGATAACTATTTGTTAAAGAACTTGCATAGCCTGGCCTGAATTTTCCCCTCAGTAGGGACTTCAGCTCTGTTCTTTGTCTTGGAAAATTGCTTCTTGTGCTATGCCCCTCAACTCTCAATTCAGAGAAATGTTTTGCCATCCTGATGATTCCTAAGATCCTTTTGACTCTCCCTAGAACTTGAGGAGGGACTTTTGAGTGTCTGGGTACTCACTTCCTTGCACATGGGCTTTGACATCATGCAATCAGACCCATGGCTTGCTTTATATGCTAGTGGCCTGGTTGTTCTGGCATTAGTCTCCCCCAAATTATTACTAGGTATCCCCTCATTTTGTTTTATTGGAATTTAATGATCTATTGACTAAGTTAGAAGCATACTTAATTTTGATGGGAGCATCACAGATTGCAGATAAAAATGTACTGGATTCAAGTCTGAAAATTAATATTAAAAGTGTATGATCAAGAATTTTCTCTGTGTGGTGATGTGGAAAGTCTTCTGTTATGTGTCACGAAAGCAAAACAAACAAACAAAAAAGCTTCTTTAGCCTGTAATAGAACAGAATAGAGCTAGGTGGGAAAACTAAACTGAATGCTGAGAGAAAGTAGGCATAGCCAGTGAGACACCATGAAGCCACTAGAGGAGATAGATGTGCTGGAACCTTGCCAGCAAGCCACAGCCAATTGGCAATGCACAGATTAATAGAAATGGGTTAATATGTAAGCACTAGCCAATAAGAATCTAGAGTTAATAAGCCAAGTAGTGATTTAATTAATACAGTTTCTGTGTAATTATTTCAAGTCTGGGCATCTAGGAATGAAAGAACAGCCTCTAACAACAGAATGGTGTGGCAATGTGTGCTCGCTAAATCCACATAAAACCTGAGAGGGCTTGGAAAGGCATTCTAGACACTAAAAAACAAAGTTTAGTCACTTTTTCTTTTCTTGAATGGGCTCAGCTTTCTGGTGGCAAGTAGGAGTGCCATGGCTCCTTTAAAAGAGGTCTTTCTGATTCAGTGGTAGCAAAAAAACAAAACAAAACAACAGCAGCAGCAGCAACAACAACAAAAACACATGCTAGCGGCTTCCTGGTTCATGCTGATTGAATGGGGTTTGTGGGCAGCGTGCTGCAAGTTACTTGGAGGCTGCATGGGCCAACTGGTTACCAGAGTTGTGGTGGAGTGCATGGCTCCTACATAGCAGTCTCAGTATCAGTGAATGGACCACCACCATTTTGGACTGAGCAGGACCAAAAGCAAAGTAGCCTTAGTCCTAGCCACACCACTTTGCATTTTAAGAAGTGGTCCTGGTTAGAAAGGAATTACAAATACACAATAAAGACAGATTCATTTATAAAAAAAAAGAACTCTAAATGGGTCACAGTGCTGGATAAATATATGTAAGCATGTGAGAAAGAAGAAAAAGAATATAGACAGCTATGAAAGGAAGTAAATTATTTTAAAAATTAAAACAAAGTCTTTAAAGAGACAGAATACAATTATAGATTAAAGGAGTAAAGAAAAATAAGCCATGTAAAGATGGAATATACACAGAGAGTCTGGATTAAGTATATTATTGTATTTTCTATAAATTTTTTGACTGTGAAGGAGCTAAGTACAGAGAGACATTTCATTGTACAGGATGCTATGCTAAATGAACATATATGTTTTTGAGGTATCTTAACTTCAAAATTTGGGTCTGAGGATATGTTGCTTTGGAAAAGAGGTTTTTCTTTTTCCACAGAAGATGAGCACCTATGGATTCCTTCTAGACTAATGTGGTTTGGTGGACCAAGACCCCAGAAAGGTCACCATAAACACCTCCCAAAATTACTTCACCCACAAAGCAGGAAACAATTTGAAGATAACTATACCCAAATTCCCTAAATGATTGTTAATAAATGTTTGTTTACATTTAAAAGAGTATATGCTATAGAGATGGATACTTTGCATTGGTATGGATCTTGGCTTATTGATACAAATTTAAGGTTAATTTTGTTAGTTTTTGCTCTTGATTAAGGTATTGTGTTTGTGCAGCTCATTTAAAAATGTAATGTATAATTAAGAAATATAGGTTAATAGAGAGTCATCGTTAATAGTCAAGTTTCTAATCAGTTAGTTTTTCTAGACATATAGAGATATATTTCAGTTAGATAGGTATTTTAAAAATCTTTCAGAGACCTTCAGAATATGGCATTTAAAATGTTTTAATAACTTAGGACTTTTCATGACAATGAGACATATCTGATTCTGGCAGCACCAATCCACTTCAAGAGGATGATGGGCACTGAAGAAGCTCTTCATGGAGTTTCTTAGCCATTTGGGCAAGAAATTACTCTTGCCTGAACTGTTTGACTGGACTTGCAGGACCCACAGAAAAATGACTGCTGAAGTTGCATAAACAAGGTGAGACAGTCCTTCAGGGTTCCTGCTTCATGAAAGAGTCTGTCAGACATTCTTTAGGACACAGAAGAAAATGACTGACAAGCTGCCAACATAGGCAGAACTGTCTTTGCTATTATGTCCTTCCTGGAAAAATCTGCCAGATGCTATGGGCCTGTAGGCTGAAGATCGATGCCTCTATGTTACAGAAGAACTTTGGATGACTGTCCAGGCTGCAGGATGTCTCTGTCAATTCTAGAGTTGTGGAAGTTGCTTACGATACACTTCCTCTTAACTTGGTAATATTTTATCTTTCTGTGATCTTTGATGGAGTTGAAGAATAGCTATCTATAATTATAGTTTTCCCTAGTTATGATAAAAGATAGATTAGATATAAAACTTTAGACTTACAAAGATAGGATAGATGATAGAATATTTTCCTCAATTTGCCAAATGCAAATGGACTAAATATTGTAACTGAAATTCTTGGTTGATAACTGTTTTGTTATATGGAATTTAACTATGTTAAAGTTAAAATCTTCCTTTATATTTAAACAGAAAAGAAGAAATGGTATGAGAAGTCCTTCTGTCTATGTTTTGCTTTTATTGGTTAATGGAGATGTTTCAGCCAGTTACTTAGCAGAATAGGGCAAGGCAGGAGATCCAAGCAGAGAGAGGAGGAGAGATTAGGTGGATCAGGGAGAAGCCATGTAGCCTTCACTAGAGACAGACTCACAAGAACCTTGCTGGTAAGTCACAGTCATGTGGCGATACACAGATTAATAAAAATGGGTTAATTTAAGATATAAGAGATAGCTAGAAAGACACAAGCTATTAGCCAAACAGTATTGGAAATAATATAGTTTTTATGTGGTTATTTTGGCAACAGTGTGGTAGACACATTTATTTTTTTTTTACTACTTCCTCTCTATGGATTTCCCATTATTACTAAGCTGTTCCATGCTCATAGGTGTAGGGTCAGGTGACAAATGCTACAAAAGCATTCCTGATTTTCATATTTACTTCCTTTTTTCTTTTTTTATTGATTTTTGTTGAGCTCTACATTTTTTCTCCGCTCCCCTCCCTTTCTCTACCCTCTCCTTCAACCCTCTCCCAAGGTCCCCATGATTCCAATCAGGAGATCTTTTCTTTTTCTACTTCCCGTATAGATTAGATCTTTGCATGTTTCTCTTAGAGTCCTCATTGTAGTCTAGGTTTAATGGGATTGTGAATTGTGGGCTGGTTTTCTTTGCTTTATATTTAACAATCACTTATGAGTAAGTATACATGATAATTGTCTTTCTGGGTCTGGGTCGCCTCAATTGAAATGATGTTTTCTAGCTCTAACCATTTTCCTGCAAAATCAAGATGTCATTTTTTTCTGCTGTATAGTACTCCATTGTGTAAATGCACCACATTTTTCTTATCCATTCTTCAGTTGAAGGACATTTAGGTTGTTTCCAGGATCTGGTTATGACAAACAATGCTGCTATGAACATAGTTTGAAAAAATAAAGTAGATTAATATCTGGGTTTTCGATTCGGTTATTAATCTACTTTATTTTTTTTAAATTGTGGTACATCAACATAGAAGTATATAGTAAGTTAAAAATTGATCTTGTCTTCTAGAGAGTCCTGAAATAGCTGGAGACAACTGGGAATTCCTAACATGTTTCCGCTGAACAAAAACAAAGGAGTGTAGAGAGTCAGTTTAGCCATTTTCTAGATAGAAAATCATGGTTGATAGTCTTCCAAATTTGTTAGAATCACACACTAAACAACACAAATAGCTAAATCATTCAATCAAGAAATACCATTAAGCCTTTCCAAATGTAGCAGAATCTGTCCATCGTTTCTTCATTAACATCATGCATCCATACATAAATATTCCTAGATCTGCTATGATAGTAATCAGATTAGACATATATTAAATATATATGTGTATATATGTATGTTTGGTTGTATAAGAAATCAGTCCCTTGTATAATTAATAAAACACACAAAAAAAATAAATTTCTATAAAGTAGATGTTTAAATACTTTTGTAATTTTACTTACATGTATTTTTGATTTGTAAGATTATTCCACAATGGCCATGTATTCTTTTATAACAAGAAAAGTTGATATTAAAATCTACATATGCTGATAATTATGTATAAAAAGCATAAGAAAACACAAGAAAGCATTATGGATAGCTATCTGCTGGTGACCATTTTGTTGCTGCTCTGAAGAATTCAGTAAACATTTGTTGAGCAAATGAATAGATTTTTTTTCTTATTCTTATTCTTCATTTTCTTGAATTTCTTCACTTACTTTATATACCAACCACAGTTTCCTCTTCCTCCTCTCCCCACCCTGCCTCTCATCTACTCCCCCCATTCACTCTTCCCTCTTTCAGAGAAGGCCAGGCCTCCCATGGGAGTCAACAAAGCATATTATATCACAGTAAGCCAGGGCCAATGTCAAGCATCAAGGAGAGGTGAGGTGTCCCATAACCCTCCACACACATACACACTAAGACTCTTTCTTATTGTTCTTAAAGTATTTGTAAGGAGTAATTATTTTTTATCAAGAAAATTGGTAAAATCAGAAAACTAGACATTGGTATTTGTCTTAAAAATAATACTATCTCCTCTTCAAAAATGTTATTAACATCATTGCCTAAATTCAATAATAAACATATCATACCTATTTAATATATCCAGGAATCATAACTAATACAAGCTACCATACCCTGATCTTTTAATAGTGAGACACCTGACACACTGGGTTAAATTTTAACTAAGGTCACCTAAATGGAGCCAGTTAAATGATATATCACAGGATTTAATAGTTGATACATGGGAGTCATAAATTTCCCCCTAAGCATATAGTGTCTTGGGACAGGGTAGTATTCACGAAACAGATGATAACTGTGCATGTTAAAGAACTGCAGTTGAGTGAGGTAACACAGACTCAGAAAGACAGTTATCATACGTACTCACTCATGACTAGTTTTTAAACATAAAGCAAAGAAAACCAGCCTGAAAATCACAATCCCAGAGAACCTAGCCTACAATGAGGACTCTGGGAGACATGCATGGATCTAATCTACATGGGTAGTAGAAAAAGACAAAATCTCCTGAGTAAATTGGAAGCATGGGGACCATGGGAGAGGGTTGATAGGGAGGGGAGAGGAAAAGAGGGGAGCAGAGAAAAATGTATAGCTCAATAAAATCAATAATAATAATAAAAGAACTTCAGTTGACCTCAGTTAAAACCAGGAACTGAGGCCCTAGCAGTGAGCCTATAGAAAGAACATGTGTTTTTACCTGGAAATGACTGTGCCACTGTGAGATTCATAGGCTGCAAATTATGCATCAACTATTGCAAAGCGGTAGAAGTAAATGCCTGCGGCGATGCATAGTGAAGCCCCAGAACCTACGGTAAAGTTTGTCTCTTCCCCTCCATACTTGCCCCTCTGCCTTAAAATTTTAGTAGATGCCTATTAGGCAGATTTTCAGATATAACATAATATGCAAAATCATGAAGAGCAGTTCAATAATGCCAGAATATTCCACATGTCACATTTGTTTTCGTTTAGGCATCCTAGAAGTCAATTTGCATATAGGCTAGAAAATTAGTTTATTATCTTGTTGATTTTTTTTTATTCTTTCATGTCTCTAAATGGCTTACAGGTTTCTGATACACAGGAATCTTACTTACATTCTATGTATTTCATGATATTCATGGAATGAATATTAAGTGAATAAAGATTTTAAGTTCCCATATAATTGCATTGCTATTAAATAGCTGTGTTTTAAAGATATTTGCCAAGATTATTCTAAAAATAGAATGGAGGACATACTTAAAAACAGAGAGTAGGCAACTGCAATATGAATGTATCAAAACAGACTCTGAGATGGTCATGATCAATGAACTTTTTCCTCATAAATAAAGGGAGCAGAGTGGAAGACATTTATTATTTTAAACAAAAGTTAAGAAAAACTTACATTTTCAAGTGAAATTATGTTTTATAGGAGCAGATGCCAATTGATTTATTCAAAAATTCTAGTATCCAGGTGTTTGCATATTAAATGAAAACTGGGAGTCACTACATTCTTAACAATTTATTACTATCTTTTCAAGATAAGCAAACAGTAAGATCTAAATAACCCATGTAAAGTGTTTGATTTTTAGATCTAAGAATGTGTGTATAGATATCTAAATGTCTATGCTCTAAACTTTAAAGGCTTTAGGGAGAAAAGATAGCTATGGTTTTAATAGAAGATTTACCAAATTGTTTAAATTACTTTTAACTTTAAATATATTTAAAATATCTATGCCCTCCAGGTAAGCTTATTTAATAGGTTAATTTATTCTCATATTATATAATCAAAACAGGACTCAGGCAAACTATATTTGAACTGAGATTAACATAATGACATCTCTGTAATAGAAAGTCTTATCAGTTCCCTGCAATTATCAAATGTTCTAATTTAACTGACAGTCAAACAATAAAGAGGACAATTATAAAAATTCCAAAGTATTGTGAAAACATTTTTACTTTATTATGCTGCAGTCTTGGGGAAAGAGAAATCATCATTCTCTTCTAGCGATATGAAATGATTTCTAGTTAAAGGTTGTGCATAACAAGAAGCAGGTTTGGTTTTACATGAGATTCCGAGAGAAAATACCTTCCCTTCTGGCAATGTGCAGAGTTGGAAAAGAGAGGAAATGAGATTAAAGTAGATGTGTGAAAAAAATTGAAGGACAAATAAATAAATTCATGTTCGTAGATTTTCTCAAATTGGAATCTATTGTGCCCACAGGCAGTGAGATGTGCAGTGTTGAGATGTCTCAGCTCACACCCTTTGTCCCCCTCCATTCCCAAGACAGGAAGGAGCATGGAATTCTTGCAATTTTTTGCTTCAGAGAATATTGAAAAGACTTACACTTGATCAAAACAAAAAGGTAAAGAAAGGCTCCTCTATAAACAAATATTGCATATATTTTGTCCAGTTAAAATCACTTTGCATGAAAGGCAATAAGTTTGGGGAACCACAGTGATAAGAGTAATAGGGACTGAATATGAACCATTGGCTCAGCTACCTTTAAGGGCATAATCTTGTGCAAGCCTCATAGCTTCTGTGCCTTGAGATCCTTCATTAAAATACGTTCCTAATGCCTGCTTACTAGCTTTCTATAAGAACAGAGAACTAGGCAAAATAACATGCAATAGTCCTTCCAAGGCTTCAATATTATATAGTTATATGAAATTTCTGAAAAACTAAGCCAAAATATAAGAGAAGTACTTATAGTACAGAATTTACATCCTAGTCATATTTTCCATCTTAATACTTGCACAAAATTTTTTGTTCTGCTTTTATATTATGTTTACACATGGAAATATCAACATGTAAAAAAATTAGAAGTGATCACTGTATAAGGAAGTAGGTCCTACTACTCAGGACAGACAGATTTCTGAACTGCTAGCACTGCTTCAGTGGAAGGGTTGGTTACATGTCTGAGTGAATGAATCGCAATTTAGTTTCTTTATGATTTAAGACTATTAATACAGAAATAAATTCTCATATGTCTTGCAATTTGAAGTGACAAATCTTGCTCTAAAGTCAAATGTCTTAACTGAAATCTTGTTGCATACCTTGTGACCACATGATCGAAAGCAGTTTAGTTTCACTTTGATATTTGCCATCCTCATTAAAACAATAATTTGGTAATAGTATCTATCAGATGCATAATAAAGATGAAATGAGAAGATGTGTTTTATATAGAAACATCTATATCCTAAACAAATTTCCAAGGTTCTTCTCTATCCTTTTGTGAGAAAATCCTGTTTATATTCACCTAGGCATAGATTCTAATTTCCTTTTAACATGGACAAAATGCTTTATTTACTATTTTTTAAATAAATACCAACTTTCCCAGGACATAAGCACAATATCAGACAAACTACAGCAAAGTCTGTATGCTCTCTTACCCATAGCTTTATTATTAATTGCTTACTGCTTTGAAAAGTTGATACTTCCAAAGCATTACTCTACAAAGAATGTGGCCAAATGTGCAGCACCTTCATATTCTGCATCTGTAGCTGCCACACTGATGGTGTATTTCACATGCAGCCTTAAAATGCATCTATTTCACTGGGTTTTCTACATTATTAGCATTTCAGCATTTATATAATTGAAGCCCATATTTTCACATGTCACCTTTTATTACTTATTAGTTACAAGTTCTAGTATCTAATACTATATACATATAATTTCCATGAATATGAATATAAGGAATTTATAAAATAACATATAATTGTAAGTGATATTTATTTCATTGTTTCGTTTAATTATAAACTGTATACTATGTACACTAAAAAAATAAAAGTATATGTATTTGTTTATAAATATAGTTTTCAACAAATAAGATCATATTTATAAAAAATCCATTTTGATGTATGTGTACATTTTCCTTTGTGAAAGAAAGAGAAAATACAAAATATTTGATATGTAAAGAGGATTGTGGCTCTAATAGATTAGAGAATCACTTATTTAAGAGATTTTTGTCTTGAACAAGAATGTGCTCCATTAGCTGGCGCGGCTAGGCACTGTGGCCTCAAGGCATCTGTTCTTATGTCTGTTGTAACTGATTTTTAAAAATCTTGAAGTTCTTTATTGGAGTCTTAAAGGCCTAAATTTTAACATAAAATACCCTTTCACATAGGAATGGCTGAAATTATAAAAATATAGACTTTAATTATTCATAAACACCTCTTATATATGTATATTAGTGATTAAGAGCACTGCCTGCTTTTCCAAAGGTCCTGAGTTCAATTCCCAGCAACTACATGGTGGCTCACAGCCATCTGTAATGAGATCTGGCGCCCTCTGGAGGAAGAGACCTGGTCAGTCACCCTCATCAATGAGAGAGCTAGTGGGGCAGGCACATCAGGCTCTCCTAATCTCTAGGCAGAGCCTAGTCCATCTTTAACAGAACTACTGGAGTGACCTCACAAATAGGCAGCTATGTTTTCATCAGAACAATTTGTACAAGAGTGAGCAAAGCAGAGGCCTGAACATCTCTTAGAGCTTAGCTTTAGAAGTGATAAACAGTCACCTGTCTAGTTGGACTTGACTGAGGATAGGAGAGACATCTCTGATTTTGTCATTAAAGTCCAAGGAAAAAATGGGATCTACATAGAATATAATTATTTCACTAAATGAGGTAGATAATTAGTCACTCTAATGACTTTTTAAAAACTTGAGTGCACATGGACACTTTATCCAGAAGGCAGTAGAACGTTTGCTTTCATCATGCTTGAGCCTGTCTTAGGTGAGTGCTCCTGAGTGGTGAGAGATTTAACAATTGAACACAAACATATACTTCTCTCATCAGCAATTGTGCTTACTGTGAAAATGCATCAATACCTTACTATGAATAAGCAAACCAGAAAGCTAGAAAATATCACAGTGGAGTCTATGGGAAGCATACGGTTAATAAGATGAATTGGTATATAAACAAACAACATTTCAAGGCTGATATAGACTAAAATATATTTTAGTGACTATTTTTCTTCTTTAGTCAAGGAATATTATATATGCTCAGCATGACATTTCTAAATTTTAATAGGTTGTTTTTGATACTTAAGCAGAAATAAGTGACAAAACACACACACACACACACACACACACACACACAGACATACACACATATATGTCCATTAATATCAAAATTTTTAAATTTTATAATAATCCTTTAGGTCACTTTAAAGAATGTTCCCAAATTTCATTTACTCATTTGATACAAGTAATAAATGTATGTATTTTGAGAATATGAATAAGATGCAAACCCACTCATCCCCATGACCTCAGAGGATCTCTGATGCATAGACTGCAACTGCACAGAGTGGACCAAGAGGTGAGTGACCAGCTCCTCAGTTCAGTCTCTAGGCACTAGACACCAGGGCAAAACTGTAGGCTGCTCTAACACCTACCTCAGTTTCACTGAGTCAGCAGGCAAGCTTCCTGCAGGTAGGTTGTTCCAATCACCTCACCTTCAGTCCAACCCTGTAAACTACAAGTTCCACTCTGCCCCCAAACCCATCCATCCCCCGTGACCTCAGAGGATCTCTGATGCACAGATTGCAACTGTGTAGAATGGAACAAGAGGTGAGTGACCAGATCCCCAGATGGACAGTCCAGTCTCTAGGTGCTAACCCCCGGGGCAAAACCCTGGGCAGCTCTCCCACCTTCCTCAGCATCACTAGCCAGCAAGCAGGCAAGTCTGTTGCAGGTAGGCTGCTCCAAACCCCTCCATCAATCAGACCTTGTAAGCTACAAGCCCCAATGCACCCCCACACCCACCAATCCCCAAAGACCTCATGGCTCCCTGAGATACAGACAGCAACTGCACAGAGTGGAACAAAAGTAGTTCCATAAAACACAGACAGCAACTGCAGCAATCAGTTCAAGAGAGGATCCTTGAGATACAGACACAGACTGCATGGATGGGACCAAGAGGCAAAGACACTCCTTGCACCAGTTGGAGGAAGAGATGGGTAGGCACCAATGCAAGTATATATTCAACAACCTAAAAAGCAAGATGGTAACAGCAGAACCCAGTGGTCACACAACAGGAAGACTAGAATATCCTAACCCAGAAGAAGCAGAAGGAAAGGACCTTAAATATAACTTTATGAACATGATTGAAACCTTTAAAGAGGAAATAAAAAATTCCCTTAAAGAAATGGAGAAAAAGACAAACAAAAAATTAGAAGAAATCAATAATTCTCTTAATGAAAACCAATAAAAAGCAATCAAACAGGAGAAACAAACAGTTTAAACAGTTCAAGAATAAAAACTGAAAAAGAGGCAATGAAGAAAACACAAAATGAGGGAATTCTGGAAAAGGAAAATCTGGATAAATGAACAGGAACTACAGATGCAAGCATAACCAGAAGAATACAAAAGATGGAAGAGAGAATCTCAGAAGTTGAAGCTATAATAGAGGAAATAGATTCACTGGTCAAAGAAAATACCAAATCCAAAAAAATTCTTAAATGAAAACATCCAGGAAATCTGGAACACCATGACAAAACAAAACCTAAGAATTATAGGGATGGAAGAAGGAGAAGAACTCCAGCTCAAAGGCACAGAAAATATATTCAACAAAATAATAGAAGAAAACATTACCAACCTAAAGAAGAATATGCATATAAAGGTACAAGAAGCTTACAGAACACCAAAAAACTGGACCAAAAAAAGTCCCCTTGCCATATAATAATCAAAACACTAAACATAAAGAATAAAGAAAGAATATTAAAAGCTGCAAAAGTAATAGACCAAGGAACACATAAAAGCAGACCTATTAGAATTACACCCAACTTCTCAATGGAAACCCTAGAAGCAAGAAGGTCCTGGATAGATGTGGTACAGACATTAAGAGACCACAGATGCAAGCCCAGACTACTATGTCCATAAACTTTCTATCACCACAGATTGAAAAAACAAGATATTCCATGACAAAACCAGATTTAAACAATACTTACCTACCTACTCATATTTACAGAAAATACTAGAAGAAAAACTCCAACCCAAGGGAGCTAGCTGCACCCACAAAAACACAGGCAACCGATAACATCACATCAGCCAACTACAAAGAATGGAAGCACACAAACACTACCACCACAATCAACAGGAATTAACAGTCACTGATCATTAATATCTCTTATTATCAATTGATTCAATTCACCTATAAAAAGACACAGGCTAACAGACTGGGTACAAAAACAGGATCCATCCTTCTGTTGCATGCAAGAAATAAACCTCAACCTCAAAAACAGACATTACCTCAGAGTTAAGGGTTGGGAAAAGATTTTTCAATCAAATGGACCAATAAACAAGTGGGTATAGCTATTCCAATATCTAACAAAATAGACACCAAACTAAAATAGATCAAAACAGATGAAGAAGGACACATCATATTTCTCACAGGAAAAGTCCATCAAGATAAATTCTCAATCCTAAACATCTATTCCCCAAATACAAGAGCATCTACATATGTAAAAGAAACATTACTAAAGCTTAAATGGCACATTAAACTCCACACACTAACAGTATGAGACTACAACACCCCACTCTCATCAATGGACAGGTCATTCAAACAGAAACTTAACAGAGAAATAAGAGAACTAACAGATGTCATGACTCATATGGGCATAACAGACATCTATAGAACATTTCATCCAAACACAAAAGAATACACCTTCTTCTTAACACCTTATGAACCTCCCAAATTGACCACATACTCAGTCACAAAGCAAACCTCAACATATACCAAAAAATGGAATAACCCCTGTATCTTATTGGATCACAACAGCTTAACATTAGAATTCAACAACAGCACTAATTATAGAAAGCCTACAAATTTATGGAAAATGAACAGTGCTCAGTTAAATAATCACTGGGTCAAGGAAGAAATAAAGAAATAAATTTAAGTCTTCCTAGAATTTAATGAAAATGAATGTACAACATACCCAAACCTAAAGTCACTATGAAAGCAGTGCTAAGAGGAAAGTTCATAGCACTAAGTGCCTACATAAAGAAAGCGGAGAAATCTCACACTAGCAACTTAACAGCATAACTGAAAGCACTAGAACAAAAAGAAGCAGGGTCACCCAGGGGGAGTAAAAGACAGGAAATAATCAAATTGTAGGCTGAAGTAAAAAAAAGAAAAGAAAAGAAAACCAAACAAAGAATCAATGAAACCAAGAGCTGGTTCTTAGAAAAATTAGCAAAATAGTCAAATAGACAAACCCTTATCCAAACTAATGAAAAGGAGTAGAGAAACATCCAAATTAACAAAATCAGATTTGAAAGGGGGACATAATAACAGATACTGAAAACCTGTACTCAAGAAAATTGGAAAATCTAAAAAGAAATGGACAATTTACTGGATAGGTACCATATACCAAAATTAAATTAGAACCAGATGAACAATTTGAATAGACCTATATAACCTGTAAGAAAATAGAAGCAGTCATCAAAAGTCTCCCAACCAAAAAAAATGTCCAGTGATTGATGGTTTCCTTGCAGAATTCTACCAGTTATTCTTTGAAATAACTAATACATATATTCCTCAAATTCCACACAATAGAAACAGAAGGAACACTGTCAAACTTATTATGAAGCTACAATTACCCTGATACCCACACCACACAGAACTCAACTAAGAAAGAGAATTACAGAACAATCTCCCTCATGAACATTGATGATCAAGTTGAGTTCTTCTCAGAGATCCAGTGATGGTACAACATATGAAAATAGATCAACATAATCCACCATATAAATAAACTGAAAGAAAAAAAACGAATGATCACCTCACTAGATGCTGAGAAAGCATTTGACAAAATCAAACACTCCTTCATGATAAAGGTCTTGGAGAGAACAGAGATAGAAGAAACATATCTAAACATAATAAAGTAATATACAGCAAATCGACAGCCAACATCAAACTAAATGTTGAGAAACTCAAAGCAATTTCACCAAAATCAGGAACAAGACAATGCTGTCCACTCTCTCCATATCTATTCAACATAGTGCTCAAAATTCTAGCTAGAGCAATAAGACAAAAGGAGGTTAAGGGAATACAAATTAGATATGAAGAAGTCAAACTTTTGCTATTTGCAGATAAGATGATGTAATTGACCCCAAAAATTCTATGAGGAAACTCCTATAGCTGATAATCACTGTCACAGTAATGTGACAGGATAGAAGATCAACTAAAAAAAAAAATCAGTAGCCTTCCTATATACAAATGATAAAGGGGATGAGAAAGAAATCAGAGAAACATCACCATTTACAATAGCCACAAATAACATAAAATATTTTGGGTAGCACTAACCAAGGAAGTAAAATATGCATACGACAAGAACTTTAAGCCTTTGAAGAAAGAAATTCTGGAATATATTATAAAACAGAAATATCCTCCATGCTCTTGGATAGGTAGGATCAACATAATAAAAATGACAATCCTACCAAAGTAATCTACAGATTCAGTGCAATCCTCATCGAAATTCCAACACAATTCTTCATATACCTCAAAAGAATAATAATCAACTTCATATGGAAAAGCAAAATAAAAAAGAAAACAAGGATAGCCAAAACAATCCTGTATAATAAAGAAACTTCCAGAGGCATCACCATCCCTGACATCAAGCTCTATTATGAGCTACAGTAATGAAAACAGCTTAGTACTGGCATAAAAACAGATGGGTGAAACAATGGAATCAAACCAATGACCTTGATATTAACCCACACACCTATGAACAACTGATTTTTGACAAAGAAGCATGAAAAATTATACAATGGAAAAAAGAAAGCATCTTCAACAAATGATGCCGGATTAATTGGGTGTCAGCATGTAAAGGAATGCAAATAGATCCACATCCATTCCCATGCACAAAACTCAAATTCAAATGGATATAAGACCTCAACATAAATCCATTCACATAGAAGAGAAAGTGTGAAGTAGCCTAGAACACATGGGTACAGAAGACCACTTCCTAAATATAACACCAGTGGCACAGACACTGAGAGCAACAATAAATAAATGGGACCTCCTGAAACTGAGAATCTTCTGTAAGCAAAGGACACAGTCAACAAGACAAAACAACAGCCTACTGAATGGGTAAATATCTTCACCAACCCCACATCAGACAGAGGACTGATCTTCAAAATATATAAAGAACTCAAGAAACTAGACACCAAAATACAAAATAATCCAATTAAAGAATTGGGTACAGATCTAAATAGAGAATTATCAACTAAAGAATCTCAGATGGCCAAAAGACACTTAAGGAACTGCTCAACATCCTTAGCCAACAGGGAAATGCAAATCAAAATGACTCTGAGATACCATCTGATACCAGTTAAAATGGTTAACATCAAAAACACCAAGATAGCTTATGCTGGAGAGGATGTGGAGTAAGGAGAACACTCCTCTATTGCTGGTGGGAGTGCAAGCTTGCACAACCACTTTGGAAATCATTTTGGAGGTTTCTCAGAAAATTGGGAATCAACGTACCTCAAGACCCAGCAATACCACTCTTGGCCATATACCCAAAGGATGCTCAACCATACTACAATGGCATTTGCTCAACTATGTTCATAGTATCATCATTAGTAATAGCCAAAACCTGGAAAAGGCCTAGATGGCCTCTCAACTGATAAATGGATAAAGAAAATGTGGTACATTTATGCAATGGATTTCCACTCAGTGATGAAAAAAATGACATATTAAAATTTGCATGCAAATGGATAGAACTAGAAAAAAACATCCTAAGTGAGGTAACCCAGACCCAGAAAAATGAGCACAATATGTACTCACACATAAGTGGATATTAAACATAAGGCAAAGGATAACCAGCCTATAGTCCACACCATAGAGAATCTAGGTAACAAGGAGAACCCTAACAGAAACATGGATCCCTCTGGGAAGGGGAAAGAGACAAGATCTCCTGAGAAAATTGGGAGCATGGAGGTCGAGGGGAGGTGGAAGGTGGAAGGAAAGGAGGGGAGGAGAAGGGAAGGTGGGAGGAGAATATGAGGGAATGGGATGGTCAAGATGGGGGAAGAACAGAGAGGGAGAACAAGGAAAGAAATACCTTGATTGAGGAAGTTATTATAGGGCTATCAAGAAGCCTGGCAGTAGGGAAATTGCCAGGAATCCACAAGGCTAAGACCCTAAGCAATAGTGAAGAGGGTTTCTGAACTGGCCTTCCCATGCAATCAGATTGATGGTGACCATAATTGTCATCATAGAACCTTCATCCAGAAACTGACGGAAGCCAATGCTGAGCTCTCAAAGTCTAGTCAAAGAGAGCATGGAGCAATATTATAAGCAAAGGGGTCAAGACCATGATGGGGATACCCACTGAAAGAGCTTACCTGAGCTAATAGGAGCTCACTGACTCCAGCCTCACAGCAGGGGAACCAGCATAGGACCAAAATGTGGGCCCTCTGAATGTGGGTGACAGTTGTATGGATGGGGCAGACTATGGGGCCAGTAGCAGTGGGAACAGGATTTATACCTACTGCTTGAACTGGCTTTTGGAACATATTCTCTTTGACAGGATACCTTACTCAGCCTAGATATTTGGTGAGGGCCTTGGTCCTGCCTCAAAATGATGAGCTAGACTTTGTTGACTCCCCATGGGAAGCCTTACCCTCTCTGAGGAGTGGATGGGCAGTCGGGTGGAGGAGGAGGTGGAAAGCGTGGGAGGAGGAGAGGGAGTGGGAACAGAGATTGGTATGTAAAACAAGAAATTTTTAAAAAAAATATTAATTAATTGAAAAAAGAATATAAATAAAACTGGGAAAAGTCAGGATAGCAAATTAAAAAATAAAATCAAATGCATATAAATTACTTAGTCACATGAAAAGTAACTGTTGGAATGTGCATTTAGAATCCTCTACATGCCCAAATTATAAAGGTAGGTAGTTAGTAGAACCCTAAGTTAATTTAAAAAATAAGAAATATATTAATAATCATATCTTATTATAAACTCAATCATATATAAGGAATGAGAAAGTATGAAAATAATTTAAAGAGAAAATCCAAACGCATTGAAAGTGAGGAGTGGGCTTTTGAGGAGCAGTTGAACGCCATATTTTAGAAGAGTCCTAATGGTTTCTGTAGGATTCTACTTTATGGATATTTTAAAAACTATGTCTTAAATACAGAGTATAAGGAAATGGAAGTCTTGATACTTATATATCAAATATAAAATTCTGAGAAAAGATCATCAAATATCAAACTTCACTGTCAAGGATAGCCATTCTTTAAAAAGTGAGATAGACTCTTATCTGACTAATAAATGACAAATTTTACCTAAAGACTCCAAAGTAAGTTGGATATTGTGTAAAGTTACTTTGTAAATTTTGATTTTTGATACTATTTTCTTACTTTCTTAACAATTTTATACATGTATAAAATGTATTTTTATTCTACATTTCTTCTTCCTAGTCCCCGTCCAGTCTTCCCCATGTACTGTTTTGTTTGTTTGTTTTGTTTTGTTTTTCTGTTTTTTCCAGACAAGGTTTCTCTGTAGCTTTGGAGCCTGTCCTGGAACTAGATCTTGTAGACCAAGCAGGCTTTGAACTCACAGAGATACACCTGCCTCTGCCTCCCAAGTGCAGGAATTAAAGGCATGCACCACCATTGCCCAGCCCAACATGTACTTTTAAAATGGTGACAAGTCAGATTTTAGTACTGGCCATATAATTTAAATATCCTGTATGTTATAATGGTTAGTAGAATTCATTATGTGAAATATTGTGAATTATATGCTTGTAAGAATTAGACCTTAAGATCTTTGTTCAATATTCGTGATCTGTACTAATTAGAAATAAAATTCATAGTAATACAATAATATGATTTCATTTAAATGGCCATTGAGAAAGGTATTTATAAGCATCTATTTGTATTCCTTAAATGGTTTCCCTGAAATGGAATGGCTTACATATCCCATGAAGACAACTCCCATTAAAACTCCATGAATTATAGGGCTAAGGTATTCTTTAATATAATCTGTACCTTCCAGATTGAAAGCTAACCAAGATACAAGAAATGTAATTTAGGAAAAGAAATCTGACAATTGTGTTTGGGGGTTTGGGGGTGGGGGTAGACAGAGGGTCAGGTTGTTGAAGATGGCTTATAAGGAAAAATAACCAGAGGCATGTAAGAAAAAAATAGCTTCCCCAAACAACCTTTCTAAATATGTTTAGTTAGATACGTATCCTTGAAAAATTGAAGACTGTTTTCTACATAGTCTAAGATTATAAAATTACCATTAGAAGAAATTATGTGTGCAAATAAGCAACTTATAATTAGGAAGGACATATTTAGCAGTCATTACACTTACACACCGTTAAATTATGAATTATGGTGTTAAAATACAGACGGGAAAGGAGAATCTCCAGAAGAGCCATAGTCCTAACATTAAGTTGTTATCAACTCAAGCTAAAGCTTTTGAATCTCTAGTAACTGTTCTTTGGTACTGAATGGCACATTGCCGAATCTACAGAGTGAAACCAATAAACACGTGTTTACACCACTGAGTATTACCATGGGAGCACAACACAGACCCCCATAGCTAGATCCCTTAAAGTGTTTACAGTTAAGGAGTTACTTGGAAAGCACTTCTGAAATAGACTGATCTCTTTTAATAACAACTATGATCAAAATTTATAACAACTATTATCAAAATGATACAAGACTCTGATCATGTTCCCATAAAAATGGAAGGAAAACTCAGCCTTAAAACTCATAATGAAACAGTCCTCAACATAGGATGTGAGCCACTGTCAGATTTCCTTTTTGTTTATTGTTTTAATTATCCGTAAACTGGCTCTAAACACTAAACACAAATCTTTAGCCTAAAATGGGTCAAGTTCTAGTAATCTTAGGTGGAAAATTACAAGACAAGATAAATAGAAACTGGAGTGTTGACTAATTTATAGGACTATAAACCTTCAAATTAAATGTCCGTTTTCATCTTTCCCTCTTGTTCCACTAGAGGACCACTGAGATGGGCACATTAATTTGCTTTCCTATACAGCAGCCTGATGCAAATCCATTACCATGTGACTCTGTGACTCTGGTTTAGTTAGCAGTGACAGTGCACACAGTGATTACTACTGAGCCACAAGCTCCAGACCAACACTGACCTTACATGCATAGTTTAATATACAGGCTTTAACACTTACAAAGAAAGGGATTTTTTTAGAAAATATTTTAATTCTTTAAATATATCTTCAAATTTCCTTTGATGACTTTACTGAGGTAAAGATGTTAAACAATATGGCATACATTTACAGTGTACAATGTGATGAATTTTGACAGATTGCCCATAATAACATTACACAATAAAAGTTCTAGGAATTTTTATCACTCTTAATTCTTTAATCCATTACCTCCTAACACTAGCCTACTTTCCTACACAACAATCAGTCTCCTTCAGTTGCTATGCATTACTCCACAATTTCTCAAATTGAATATAATCAGATTTACAGAACATCTAGCCCCTTTTGTCTGCCTTCTTCATTCACAAAATTATGTCATTTATACATATTCTCATGTATTTCATTAGTTTTAAGGGTTTCATTGTTTTTACATATCTATGTATTGTACATCAGTAGATCACAACATCTATCTTCCATCATCTGTAGTTGAGTCTCTCCTCTTAGGTAAATAACGATGTCTGTTTATGCTGAATGATACAATGCATGGTTAGCTTTTTAAAGAGAGTGACAAAGCTTTCTTGAAGACTGCATGACACTTTAGCTTCACACCAGAGTATGGTGGTTTCCCAGCAGTTGCATAGCCCTGCTAACACTTGGAGGGTCAGCCTTCTACTATCAGCCATTTAGTCAGGTGTGTTAATATCCTATTGTGGATTGGCGTACAATTTCCTAATGCCTTTAACAGAACTCTGGCCTACTTAAAAAAAATTTTATACTTTGTTTTTATTTAAGTGTGTATATAGTACAGTGCATCATTTTATGGGATTTGACTCATTTGTAGTAGTATGACACTTGTACACATTAATAAATATGCTGATCAAGATGCAGAACTGGTCCATGACTCTGAGAATCCCTTGGGCAGCTTCTTCACACTGGGGCACAGTAACAAACCTTCAGATCAACAAAGCACAGACTTGGGTTGTGTCAGATTGTTTCGCCTTTTCTCAACTGTCCCTTTAACAGAGCCATACAGCGCATGGCTCTGAATCTGCCTCCTTATTTATCATAATGTGTCTGAGATTCATCCACACCACTGTGCTCTGCAACAGCTTATTCCTATTTATCTTTTAGTATTTTTGAGTATCATTATATAGCTGCAGGTAATTTTGTTTATCCATTTACCAATTAAAGGCCATCCAGATTTTATAGATTATGAACCATGTTGTTATCCATCCATATATATTGGTTTTTATATAACAATTATTTCACATATATATGCCACTATAATAAATAAAAAGGCCATTAATTTGAAAGGGAACAAGGAGGCTACATTGGAGGATTTACAGAAAGAAAGGGAAGGTGAAAAGATGCAATTATAATATCAAAACATGAAGAAACTATTTTTTAATTTTTTATTTTATTTTAAGCTACATATAAAAATTATTTCATTTATCTTCAATAATCACCTAGGAAGTGATGACTATATTTGGTGAATAGAGCATAATAAACATCGTAAGAAACTTTGAGTCAATCATCCTGCATTTTCACCGGCAAGATATACTCCATATCCTAGTCAAACATCACACTTATAGTTTTTAATATCAGTCGTGTTTTTCAATTACCTCACTGTAGTGCTAATGTCCATTCATTTTGTAACTAATGGTACCAAGAACATTTTCATTCATGTGACTGACAACTAAACATTTTATTTATTTAGCTTGAATCAATATGCAAAGTTAATTCATAGGACAGATTTTTCTGTAAATACTGTTGTAAATTTTAGACATAAAATGCAATTTAAAATTTTAATGTATACTTTGAGTTCACATACAAAAATTTATTCAAAACTCATTATATACTGAAATATAAATCCTAAAGCTGAAATTTTATAAAAGAACACCTTTGCGACCACAAGTTCAGCCAGTATTTACTGAAAATGACAGAAAAGGCATAAGTCATAAAGAAATACAATGGTCCATTGGACTTCACAAAATAAAAATCTCTTCAAAAGATGCAATTTAAGAGAAGATGAAACATGCATTCAAAACATGTATATAATGCAGAATTTGTGCTGAGAAATATCAACAGAGCCCTAAAGCTTAAAAATAATCAAAACAATCTGAAAATGGCAAAAATGACTGAACAGTGGTAAAAATTAAAATTGCAAATAGAAAGAGACAAAGTATGATGAGTTACTTTGAAAATGAAAATTAGAACCATAAAGGGATACCACTAGATAAATATTTGTTACACTTGCTAAACATAGAAATGCTGATCACAGTCAGTGTTAATACAGTGTGGAAAACAGCAACTTTTATATCCTAACTGGTGCAGGGCATGGAATAGCAAGATCTCCATGGGAACACTATGGCCAAGAGAAAAGCATGATATGTCTGTGCAGAGTACTGCAGATGCTTGTCCACAGAGGCTTTACATGAGGAGCCCACAGTGGAAACAGCCCAAATGTTTGTCATCCAGAAACAGCTTAGCGCACTGTGTTTCTACTGTATGAATGAGGGCACAAAAGCACAAAATACACGTTTAGACCTGAGGACACACACAATACCCAGGAAGTAAAGAGGATGCTATAGAGAATAAGGCAGCATTTCTTCTTCTCCTTAGAAGACAGAGTTAGCATCTTACCTATGTACTTATAGCCTTCTTCTCCATCCACCATAGGCCTCAGCCACGTGGACCGGAGTCTTGTGCTAATGTTCACTTTGGCTCCCTGAGGAGGGTAGAGTGTAAATAACAGTTCTATTGCATTGGACTTTTTGATTACTTCAGAATATTTTCCTTTGCTATCTGTAAAAAAGAAGAGAAAAGTGGATGATTTTAAAGTTTTACACATTTTATATGTCTTACATATTTACTACAAAAGATGAAAACGAGAACTCACTTATCAATTTTAGTGGTAAGCATTATATTGAAAACATGTGTTGTTCTGAATCAGAATTACTTTAACAAAAGTCATATTGCTCATATAGTCCTAACAAAAATGTACAAAGTAAGGGATTTGCCAATATTGAGCTCGGATATTATCATTTCAAAAAAAAAGCAATTGCTAAAGCTACCTAAAATTAAAATAAAAAATGAACAGCAAACTGTACATTCCATGACACAAATGAACAATTTTAATTTTTTAATAGCCATTAAACAGTAAAATCAGATATTCTGGCAAAATGTTGAATCAATATAAAGTTTTACAATGACAATGAAGAAAGAATTAGCATCCCTAAACTAATTTAAAATAAAAAAAGACATACCAAGATTCTTTTTCTTCAAGCATACTGTAACTTGAAGTGGACAAAGAACTGCCACAAGGTCTTTAAGGTAGTTCTTCATCACATTTTCAAAGCACATCTCTAATGGGTCCTGTTTCTATACACCCAAAGAAACAGGCTTCCAGAAACTACAAACCTTGTCATACAAGTATCATATTGTAGCAAGGAACTTTTATCAACTAAACATTACCTGTATTCAGAAGTACATCAGCAAATGGAAACGGAAATGAAAAATTTATCTTAATTGCAGAGCAAAACAATCTCTGGTTATGCCTTGGTTTTTCTTTCACATTTGTAATTTCAGATTTTGGCTAATAAGTCAGTGTTTTAAATCTCAGTGGCTTCTGAGAAACTAAAAGGGGAGGGGATTTAGCTGAGAAGGGATGAAGAAAGAAAATACAGAAGAGGAAAAAGAAAGAGAAGGGAAAATTTAAAGATGCTTGAAAAATACATAAGAAATCTTTATATTTATCTAAAAATTACATATAGTACATACAAGACTATATATGTGTACATATATAGTTTAAAAATAAAATTACACCCCTTGGAGTAAAAATACTTCCCCCAAGAGCCATAGAGTATCTAACAAAAGCCTAGTACTATGCTGAAAAACCTCCCAAGTAGTTGGTTGAAGGATTCCACGACACTCCCAAAACAATAGTGTCAATTGCTATCACCTTTGGTTGCCTCCCAGAACTTAAAGACAAGGCACTATTGCTGAAGACACCATACAGTTAGAACATAGGATTCAGAGGGCTTGAGCTTTAACTGACCTCAGTGCCTCCTCCCCAAGGACTAGCTTTCATAATACAAAAGGTGGCATGCAAGCTGCTAGTGTACGGAAGCAATCCTTCCTATCTCTGCTGCTTAAGAACCACAACAGTAATATCTGATATCGCCAATGGTAGAATAGTGGTATTTACATGCTGGCAGTAACCAACAGCTCTCTAACGGGTTCAAGGCCCACTTAGAAGGAAGAAAGCTATGCTTGTACTGTAGCCCTAGAAAACTATGCATAGCTGGTGAGATCATAGATCTTAGAAGATGAGCTGCTATGGTCACCTTTCTAAACCACTCATTCCGAACTACATCCTCAACACTTACCCATAGCTGGTGAGATCATAGAATTTAGAAGATGAGCTGCTATGGTCACCTTTCTACACCACTGTCATTCCTAACTACATCCTCAACACTTACAGGTACTCCCACTGTTAAGTGAAATGTCACCCCTCATCAAAGAAGCTTCTTTTGCAGCAGCAGCAGATCATTACATAGAGGTATAACTAATCAAAATTCACACAACCACTGACTGTCGACAAGTCTCTGGCCTTGATAGATAAATCCACAACACAACTCCTTTACCCAAGGCTCAGAGGACAAGGCAGAAGAGGAGGCAGAAAGATTGTAAAAAGCACAGGATCGGAAAGTTTGCTGTGAGATTGTGCCTTCTAGCTATCACAGGTTCACCGACAACAATCTCAACAACTTGGCTGTCTTTGGACCTGAACAATACCAGCAAGAGTCAACATCCCAATGCAGATGGAAGAAATTTCACCTGTTTCTTCCCACAAAACGAAGAGAAAGAGAATCAGTGCTTGCCACGATGGGGGTGATGAGCACCCTGAATAGTTAACCAATACTGGATGATATGTAAATATAAACAGGCAGGCAACCCTAATGGGACTGCCACTTTCTGTGCTTAAATTTACAGTAGAATACATATATATTGAATTATGATCCAAAGATCAGAGCTTAAAAACAAGGACAATAGGAAATGAAGGTTTTTCTTCTGTTTGGTAACACCATGCATTCCTTAAAATGTTAACCCCCACTCATGGCCATGGTCAATCTTAGGAGAATTCTACTTGGGGCTATAGTGTGAACTCAGGGGCTCACACTCTGCTTCTATATAGCATATACTTCCTACCACCCTACTTCATGCTGTATGCCCTTACCTCATTTAAAATAAGTTAATGCCATAACTTTTTTGTCATGCCATTTTTACCTAATTTTTAAATATTCATTAATAAATTTAAAAAGGAAGATGACATCAGTTTATCAATGTGAACAATAATATAGTCCTTAAACAAGGTAAAGACAATGGAAGGCAGTCCTGTTCTTAAAGAAACTAAATGTTTTTAAACTTGATTTTTCAAACTGAAATTTAAAGTCTTTTTATACTATTATTAATTAATTTTTCTATTTATTTTACATTCCATCTGCAGTTTCCACTCCCTCCTCTTCTCCCATTTTCTCCCCCAGCCTCCCTCTGCCCCACTCATCCACTCCTGTTTCCCTCTGCCCCTCTGAAAGGGGCAGGCTGTCCATGGGTGTCAACTAAGCATGGCATATCAAGTATGTGTATATAAGTGTGTACGGTCTGTGTATGTCTATGTATGAGTGAATGTGGTGTGTGTGTGTGAGTGTGCAAGTGTGTGTGAGAGAGAGTAGGTGCATGTGGTTATGTTGTGTGTTTGTGTTGTGTGTATGTTTATGGGATGATATGTGGTGTGGGAATAGTATATGTGTGTGAGAGTATATGAGTATGTATGTATATGTGTGTATTTGGTGTGTATGTATGTATATGTGAACAATACCAACATGATGGAGATACTATGACTGTCTTTTAATTGCTGTGAAGAGACACCATGACCACAGAAACTCTTATAAAGCAAAACATTCAATTTGGACTAGTTTACAGGTTCAGAGGTTCAGTCCATTATCATCATTGTGGGACATGGTAGCGTGTAAGTAGACGTGGTGCTGGAGAAGGAGCCGAGTGGTCCACACTTTGATCCATATGCAGCAGAAGGAGACTGTATGTCCCAGTGGGCATAGCTTGATTATATGAGACCTCAAAGCCCACCTCCACAGTGACACACCTCCTCCAACAAAACCACAACGACTCTCACAAGGCCACATCTCCTAATAGTCCTAATCTCTATGGGCCAGACATTCACACACATGAGCCTATGTGCGCCATTCCCAAACAACCTCAATAATACTGTGATGACTCTTGAATGTTCCACTTTAATGACATGCTCCTCACTTTTTGATTTAAATGTTTTTTTTTCATTTTACATACCAACCATAATTCCCCCTCCCTCCCTTCCTCCTGCTCCCTCTCCAACACTTTCCCCCTTTCCACCCCATCCACTCCTCAGAAAGGGTAAGGTCTCCCATGGGAAGCCAGCAAAGTCTGGCACATCAAGTTGAGGCAGGAACAAGGCCCTCCCCCCATATTGAGGCTGGGCAATGTATCCCTTTGTAGGAAATGGGCTCCAAAAAACCAGCTCACACTAGAGATAAATTGTGGTACCACAAAGACTGCCAAAGCCACACAACTATCCCCCGCATTCAGGGCCCTAGTTCAGTTTCATGCAGGCTCCCCAGCTGTCAGTCCATCTTCACTCTCTCTTAATGCAGTGTCTCAGGACATTCAGATTGAAGTCATTCAGATGACCTGATGTTCCTCTCATTCGTGAAAACAATATAGTAGCAAAAACATGTACAGTAGCAGCTTTCATTGGCCTATCATACAGGATTCATAAGAAGTTTCATTTTACATTGCTTAGAAGAGTATGTAATAAATTTACTTCCTCCATTGGAAGTGAAAGCCTTCCCATTCAGTTATAAACACTCCTAATGGTAAATTAAATTCGACATAAGCAATTCTCTTGCTTTTCTTATCACAAAATCAATACCTTTTAGATTGTTTTAGATGTATATGTATACATAGACATATTGGATTTTGTGTATACATACCCTAAAGGATAAGGGAGAAATTCAACCAATATTTAGTCACTACTATCATCAATTTTAAAAGGGATATTTTGAAGAAAAACTGAAGTTTCACATTGTTTAATATCTTTAATATTAGTTTTTCATGCTATTTTAGTATCAGAGCAAAACATAGTGTATGACAGACCAAATAAAGATATAGCTATCCTCAACAGTTTTATCAGCCTGTTGAACAAAATGCGTATGTGTTTGTGTATGTCTGTTGTGGGGAGGAGTGTGTGTGTCAGTGTGTGTGTGAGAGAGAGAGAGTGAAAGAGAGAGGGAGGTGTATGTCCATGAGGGTATGAGTTTGGGGGCTGAGTGGGTGTGTGTGTGAATGTGTGTATGTCTTTGTGGGGTGCTGTGAGTATACAGTGTATGTGTGTGTTATAATATTATTTTAAGATGTGTTACATTTATTTATGCTGTGGAATATTTGTTTAATGATGCAAATATGTGCTACATTCTTTTATGTTGCATTTGTTAACTCTGTGAAACTGTGTTACTTTGTCTGTCTAAAACACCTTATTGGTCTAATAAAGAGTGGAACAGCCAATAGCTGGGCAAAGAGAAAGGATAGGTAGTGCTGGCAGGCAGAGACTATGAATAGGAGGAAATCTGGGAAGAAAGATCAAGGAGCAGGATAAGGAGGAGGACACCAGGGGTCAACCATGGAGTAGGAAGTAAGAAAAGGTATACAGAAAGATAAAATCCCAGAGGCAAAATATTGATGGGATAATTTAAATAAAGAAAAGCTGGCTAGAAATAAGTCAAGCTAAAGACAGGCTTTTATAAGAAAGAACAAGCCTCCACTTGTAATTTATTTGGGAGTTGGGTGGCAGGCCCCCAAAGAGCCAAAGAACAAATAGTAAAACAATAACAACAACATTTTGGCATTCCAACATGATTCCGTATTTCCGTATAGGGTCTGTGAAAGTTGAAAAGAAAGAGAGAAAGAGGGAAAGAAAGAAAAAGGACATGAGTCTTTTAAGAGGCACTGCTGTTCAGCTGCTGTCTGGGCAGCACTAAATAGAAATGGCAAACTAAGAAAAAACTTCTTGTGGCAGTATAGGCACTGACTTCCTATATAACTAGAAAGGTTAAGTGCAGTTACTGGTCAAATGCACCTCCAACCAGACTGTGAGCTTTAGGCGTGGCTCTCATGAACTTAGAAGCAGGCAGAGAAAGCCAATAGAGCAGCTCAGATGTCATAGCTTTAAAGTTTACAGTTTGCTCACATGGTCAAAAAAGACCAGAGATATGACGTAAAAGAGTTCCAGATAGCAAAATTTCTAAACAGTTTCCAGTGTGTTTTACAATGTGAGTAGACGAGAGAGAAAGAAAGGAAGAAAGAAAGGAAGGAAGGAAGGAAGGAAGGAAGGAAGGAAGGAAGGAAGGACAGTAATAGAAACAGTTTAAAAATTACGTCTTTAAAGAGCAAAGTAAAATAATAAAAAAGAAAAAGCCCCATAACACTGGGAAATACACAGGGAGTCTGGTCCCTGCAAAGTACTATTTGATTTTGAATTTTTTTTAAATGTTGGTGAGTAAACAACAGCTGCTAAGATACCTGGAATTGAAAGAGGGACTGTTGAAATAAACCAGACATATAGTTTAGTAATTCCTTAACTTTAAAAAAGTCAAAAAATGTATTTGTCAAATGGAAATCAAAAATGCTTTGGAGAAGAGGTTTTGTTTTTGTTTCCACAGGAAGAAAGAGGCTGTGGACTTGTCCCAGGTTCATATGGATGAGCATTCATCAAGGGAGACCTCCTGCAACTTGGTAGGTGACATCTGTCAACAAAGGTTATAGCTGATCTTCCCAGGAGTTGACCAATATCTCAGATTTATCAGGGACTCCTAAAGATGCCTTTGCCTTAGACAACGGGAAACAGCCTAGGAAAAAACAATATCCATATTTCTGAAGGTCAGTCGTGGGAGGAATTTGGTTATTTGGTGGGATGGATGTCTCTCATATTTAGGGGAATATAGAAATATAGGTTAAAAAGACAACTATTAATCTCAGATGTTGCAATGGTATGGATTTTGGTATGCTGATGCAAATTTAAAGTTAATTTTGTTACAATGTTTCTACTCTACTTTGGGGTACTGAGTCTATGCAGTTCATTTAAAAATGAAGTATATGCACAAGAAATGAGGTTAGTAGTTAATCTATAATAATCAAAATTGTAGTCACATTAGGTATGTTTTCTAGGTTAAATAAGTAATAGATAAATGGTCTTCAAACACTTCAAAGATCTATAGGTATTTTCAGTGTTTTGTTAACGTGGGCATTTCATTACAATGAGACACATCTGCTCCAGGCAGCACCAATTTACTTCATAAAAGGATGATGGGCATTGAAGAAACTCCATAGGAGTTTGCTTTCATTGTGTCAAGATTGGCCATTTTGGCAAGAAACTGTTTTTGCCTTGACTGCTTGACAGTATGCTGTATAAAACATATAAACATGCAGGACTCATAGCAAAGTGACTGTTGAACTTATCCGAAAAAGGTGTGACAATCCTTCATGGTTTCTGCTTCATGGAAGAGTCTGCCAGACATTCTGCAGGACACAGAGGAAAGCGACTGATGAACTTTGTCAATACAAGAGAGGAAAGTCCTTTAAATTTCTTGCTTCACTAAAAAGTCTGCCATATACTCTAGACTCGTAGGCTGAAGACAGATGCCCCAAAGTTGTAGAGAAACTTTGGGTGATTGTCCAGACAGCAACATGTCTCTGTTGTTAGAAAATATTACACCCTTCTGAGTCTTTAATGGAGTTAAAATCTAAATAATTAGAGGTTTAGTTTTCCTTAGTTATGATAGAAAGTAAATTAGGAATCACTAAGATAAGGTAAATAATGGAATATTTTCTCTGAATTTGCTAAATACAAGTGATTGAATATTGTAAATGTAATTCTTACTCAGTAACTGTTTTTGTATTATGTAGTTTTTACTATGTTAAACTTAAAACTTTTCATTTTTATTTAGACAAAAAGGGGGAAATGTTATAGAATATTAATTTAATATGTGTTATATTTGTTTATGCTATGGAACATTTGTTTAATGATGCAAAAGTGTTTTCCATCATTTTATGTTGCATTTGTTTCACTCTGTGAAGTTTTGTTACTTTGCATCTCTAAAGCAACTGTTTGTTCTAATAAATAGATGAACAGCCAATAGCAAGGCAGGAGAAAGGATAGGTGGGGCTGGTGATCTGAGAGAATAAATAGAAGGAGAAACAGAGAGAAGAGATTAAATAAGAAGAAGAAGAGGAAAGGAGGACTCCAGTGGTCAGCCACTCAGCCACACAGTCAGACATGGAATAAGAAGAAAAGAAAATTCGGGGCTGGAGAGATGGCTCAGAGGTTAAGAGCATTGCTTGCTCTTCCAAGGGTCCTGAGTTCAATTCCCAGCAACCACATGGTGTCTCACAACCATCTGTAATGGGGTCTGGGTGCCCTCTTCTGGCCTGCAGGCATACATACAGGCGGAATATTGTATACATAATAAATAAATAAATATTAAAAAAGAAGAAAAGAAAATACATATAGAAATAGAGAAAGATAAAGCCCAGAGGCAAAAGGTAGATGGGATAATGTGAAGTTAAGAAAAGCTGGAAAGAAACAAGCCAACCTAAGACTGGGTATTTATAAGAAAGAATAAGCCTCTATGTGTGACTTATTTGAGAGCTGGCCTCCCAAAAGAGCAAAGAGTAAAAACAAACAACATGTGTGTGCCTATGTGTGTGTCTCTGTATGTGGGGCATGAGTATGTGTGCTGTGAGTGTGTTTGTGTGTGTCTGTGGAAGGTATGAGTACATGGTATGTGTGTATATGAATGTGAGAGTGTAAGTGTGTGTGTGTCCTTTTGTGTGAAAAGATTCACCTTACATTTCATGTGCTTCTGATTCTTTCTAGGTTAAGAAATAAAAAATACTATTTTTATTGATTCTAATAAAAATTAATCTCAGATAGTAACTTTTTCCAACTAAATACAAAATGGATTGTTTATTTTTAAATAATAACCCCTAGTCCTCAGAAACGAACCATCCTCTGGCTTTCAATTTTGTTTTCTAAATTTATCTGAACTGAATGTTACTGAATGTCTATAACTTGAATCTGCTTAAAGATTATAAAAAGGCAATACTGAATTACTCCTAAAACTAAGTTGAGTGCATTTCAATCAGACAGAGAAAACCAGACTTAAACGTATCCAGGCAGAGCAGGCCTTCAATTCCTGCAAATAATCAGGGGCTGAGCCAGGAAGATCATTTTGGGATCAAGGGCAGGCTCTGGGGTACATAGTAAGTTCAAAGTCAACTTGGGTTGTATGAGAAGACCCTGTCTTAAAAATTCAAACAACAACAAAGACAAAAACAGAACAAAATGCTCACGAATGTTTCATTTTGTGGCTCTGATTTATTAGTCATAGTGATAAATAATATCTTTAAAGACATCATAAATAAGGGGATTTTTTTCTGTGTGCCACAACCCTAAATCTGTCTGTTAAAATATAATATAATACCTATAAAAATTCATACCTTCTCCAATAATTTTGCAGAATAAATTACAGAAGCAATGTAATTAAGGCTAGATGAAAAGAGCAGAATTGAATCTGAATCCATCCTGAGACCCAGGTTCTTTTTACCTCTCTTTACCCCTGCAACTCAATAATAAGCAACTGTTACGAGAAACAGAGACATGACAGGCAAAAGACAGAATAACAAGAATTCAGATTCAAAGGGGAGAAAATGGGAAGAATGGGGAAATTGGTGTCCCATGCTCAAGACGTTTCAAGGGCCAGGCTGGGAATTGTGTCCTACTGGCTTCAGTTTTACCTTCTACTCTTTGTTTTAAATGCGAGATCCAAGTCTACCTGGTATTTTATGTATCCAGTGGCGACTTTTTATTTCAGAGGCTCTTTGAGCATTTGGGCCCAAGCTAGAAATGTTTTCGGATGAAATTGTTATGTTTTTCCAATACACACCATGGGAACTCATTCATTTAGAGATCACTCCACAGTGTCTACTGTATAATCCTGTTCCTTATCTTACTTCTGCTCTGATGAGGAAAGAGACCCATTTATCACACATTTACTCTCTTCACTGAGCCTCCTGATGGAATACCCAGTCTGCCTTTTAGTTTCCCTCTGGAACATTCTTTACAGAGTAAATCTCTTTTAGATTTCTAACAGTCTGGGTAGGCTAAACATTTCACACGTCATTTGTCTTGGTTCTACAGTTACAGCTTTCCTCAAACATGGTTCTTGTTTTTATTAGGAGCAAGGAAAGGGAAGCAAGCTGCACTTCCAACTTTGCTTAGAATCCCAGCATTCAGGAGGCTGGGGTAAAAAGATCACCAGGCTGAGTCCAGGCTGAAATACATGGTAGGTGCTAAGCCAGCCTGAATTCATAGACCTTGTCTCAAAACTGAAACTGTTTGCTTAACAGTCTCCTTGATCTGAGTGTTCAAGGTCCCACTCAAGTGAAAGAAAGGTCCAGTTCCAATAATGAAACTTGTGCTTCTACACAACAAAAAACCTCCCTCCAGTTTCACTGCCTGTTCCTCGCTTCCTCTGGAACCCTCAGTAGTAGAGCTTCCTTACTTCTCCCGAGTCTCTTTATGATTTAGATTTCTCTTCACCTCTCACTTTTTCTGACCTTTTATTAGCAGAGTCAATAGTACCCATAATTCTACTAATTATCTGAGGTAACCAAGGCTTTTTATCTTATCAGTTTCCTTGGTCTTCTTCTCACCTCTCCCCCCTGATTAAATTAACACATTTTTAGATAATCTAGACACTAGTGTCCCACTGATATAGGCAGAATCAAGAGGATGGATATATGGATGATAGATAGGTATATAGACAGACAGACAGATAGATAGATAGATTATAGGTAGGTAGATAGATAGATAGATAGATAGATAGATAGATAGATAGATAGACAGACAGATAGATACAGCTATCTTACTGATGCCATTGATAAAGTCCACAGTTATTCTGGTTGACTGAGAAATCTTTGATTTATTGAATTGGAATACACCATCAGGAAAGAATAGTCAGAGCTGTTGCATAGAAGCTGAAATTATACCCATGGGGTAATTACTTCTAGAGCATTATTGGGGGTACTTTTAAGGCCTTTAACTCAGATGGTTCTTGTTTGCCTTTGATTTTGTTTATTTTAGTACTGAGTATTGAAACAGTTCTTCTTTGTGCAAGCTGGGCAAGTACTATAATCATGAACCTGCAGTTCCTTGATAATTCTCTTTGCTTAATGTCAAATATGGGTTTCAATAATACCCATAAAATCCTTTGAAGCAACTCATATTGCTGTTTGGGAGCATAGCTGAAGATGATAGCCAAGTCAACACATCAAAAAGACCATGAGCTTAAGTATGAAGGATAATGAACTAAGGGGTAAAGCCAGGAAAGCCAGGATCCTTAAGGAAGCCATATGACTTTAAAAAGCACCTCCCTAGGGAAGCAGGTAGGCTAACTCCCTAGGGAAGCAGGTAGGCTAACTGTAGATCTTCACCTCCCCTTCCACTCCTCTAAATGCAAACTCCCAGCCTCATCTACAGCTCTGTTAACAGACCACCAGCTGCAGCCTTCCCTCCTTTTCTGCCCTATTACCAGGGGGTCATACAAATTTTCCCCTTCAACTTTCCTTTCCCCACTCATCTCTTTATCCAATCCCTAACTCCACCACGCATTCCCTGAAAACGTGCAGGACACTCCAGCTAGGAAAGCAGGTAGACTGATTACCAATCTTCCCCTCTTCCTTCTTGTCCTGTAAATCCAATCCCTCAGCCACACCCCCAACTCTATAGCAGACTACCTACTGTGGCCTCCAACTTCTTTCTGTCCACATCTCTGGCTGGTCATGCAAACTTTCCTTTCTTACTTCCTCCCTATTCTTCCTGTTATCCAACCTCCAACTCTAGCAGACATTTCCTGAGAAACCACCAGCCAAACTTGCCAGAGAATCCAATAGGCCAGCAGAACAGGTAAGAGAGCTTGAAGTCTTCACTCTCCTTCCTCCCGTCCATATCTAATCCCCCAATCTTATCCCCAGTATTGTGGCAGACTAGCTGTTATAGCCTCTCCTCCCTCTAATGCCACCCTGCCCTCCATTCCTAGGGACTAGGCAGATCCTAATGGAACAGCCTGCTTTCCTTCTTCCTGTAGACTCACTCAATCCTGACCCAGCCTATTTCCTGAATGTCAGTTTCCAATACTTAAGAATATATTTTATCCTGTGGCCCACATATAGTAGGAACCGAGAATTTCCTACCAGGAAACAAGAGGATATCACACTTTCCTGAGAACCAGAGAGGTCAACAGACACCAACGAACAAAAAAAAAAAAAAACACCCAAAAAAGACAAGACCATATATCAATACCAATCTGTACTCCACTATATTGAAAAATCTAAAAGAAATGATAATTTTCTCAATCATTGTCCCGTACCAAAATTAAATCAAGATCAGATTGGCAATTTAAACAAACTAATATCCCCCAGAGAAATAGAATTAGTAACTAAGCCTCCCAACGAAAAAAGTCCATCACTGGATCATTTTAACCCAGAATTCTACCAGTCTTTCAAAGAAGAGTCAGTGCCAATATTCCTCAAATTATTGTATAAAATAGAAACAGTGGGAACATTGCTCAATTTGTTTTGTAAGGCCACAGTTACCTTGATACCCAAACTATATAGAGACCTAGAAAACAAAGAGAATTACAGACCAATTTCCCTTATTAACATAGGTGCACATACTGAATAAAATACTTGCAAACTAAAGCCAAGAATACATAAAAAAGATAATGAACCATGATCAAGTAGGTTTCATCCCAGAGATGCAAAGATGGTTCCACATACCTAAATAGATAGATATAGTCACCGTATAAACAAACTCAAAAGAAAAACTACATGATCATTTCAACAGATGCAGAAAAGGCCTTTGACAAAATCCAACATCCCTTCCTGATAAACGTCCTAGAGAGATTATGGATAAAAGGACATGCCTCAATAAAGGCAGTTTATAAAGCAACCCTATAGCCCCAAAACACCTTAAATGGAAACTCAAGGCAATTCCACTAAAACCAGGAAGAAGACAGGGTTATCCTCCCTCTCCATATCTATTCAGCATACTTGAAGTCTTAGTTAGGCAATGAAACAATTGAAGAGCTCAAGGAGATACAAATTTTTTTAAAAGAAAGAAGCCAAAGTACCTTTATTTGTAGATAAAAATGACACTGGGAAACACCTAAAACTGATCAACACCTTCAGCAAAGTATCAAGATACAAAATTAACTAATATATCAGTATCTCTCCTATATACAAATGATAAAACGACTGATAAATAAATCAGAGAATAACACCCTTTACAATGGCCTCAAACAATATGAAATATCTTGGGGTAACTCTAATCAAGCCAGTGAAAGATCTGCATGACAAGAACTTCAAATCTTTGAGGAAAAAAATTGAAGAAGATATCAGAAGATGGAAAGATCTCCCATGCTCATGTAGTAGTAATATAGTTAAAATGGCCATCCTACCAAAAGTAATCTCCAGATTCATGGAAATCCTCATAAAAATTCCAACACAATTTTCTTATATCTTAAAAGGACAATTTTCATTATAATATGGAAACACACACACACACAGAGCATGGATAAAACAATCCTGAAAAATAAAAGAACTGAGTTCCAACTATAGTTATAAAAACATCTCAGTGTTGGCACAAGATAGACACAGTGATCAACAGAATTAAATTGAAGATACAGACATATATTCTTGAACATTTGTGGATGGCTGGTTTTTTATAAAGAAACATACTGGGGAAAAGACAGCATATTCAAAAAATGGTGCTGGTCAAATTGAATGCTACATGTAAAGGGATCCAAATAGATTCATAATTGTCATCTGTACAAAACTCAACTATAAATGGATGAAAAGACCTCAAAATAAAACAAGATACACTGATTCTGATAGAAGAGAAAGTGGGAAATTGTCTTGAACTATTGTCACAGGAGAGACTTTCTGAACAGAGCAAAAATAGCACAGATACTAAGATCAGTCATTAATAAATGGGACTTCTTGAAACTGAAAATTTCTGCATGGTGAAGCACACCATCATTTGGACAAAGTATCAGCCTATCCCTACAAATGGGGAAAATTTTCTTTTTAATTTTATTTATTCATTTCTCATATATTACATTCCAATTACAGGGAAGAGAGGAAGAAGGGGAAAAGATTTTTACCAACTACACATTCAACATATATATATATATATATGCACAAACACAATATATAAAGTAATTATAAACTAGATATAAAGAAAGCCACCCAATTATTAAAAATGGGATACAGATCTCTAAGAGGACATGCACATGGCTGAGAAGCACTTAAAGAAAAGTTCAACATCCTTAGTCATCAGGAAATGAGAATTAAAACTCCTGGGACTTTTTTTTTGTTCCATGTCTCCATTTAATTGATTTTTATTGAGTTCTACATTTTTCTCTGCTCTCCTCCCTGCCTCTCCCTTCCCCTTCAACCCTCTACCAAGGTCTCCATGCTCCCAATTTACTCAGGAGAGCTTGTCGTTTCTACTTCCCATGTAGATTATATCTATGTAGGTCTCTCTTAGGATCCTCATTGTTGTCTAGGTTCTCTGGGATTGTGATTTGTGGGTTGATTTTCTTTGCTTTAAGTTTAAAAACCACTTATGAGTGAGTACATGTGATAATTGTCTTTCTGGGTCTGGGTTACCTCACTCAAAATGATGTTTTCTAGCTCCATCCATTTGCCTGCAAAATTCAAGATGTCATTATTTTTTTCTGCTGTGTAGTATTTCATTGTGTAAATGTACCACATTTTCCTTATCCATTTTTTGGTCAAGGGGCATTTAGGTTGTTTCCAGGTTTTGGCTATGACAAACAAAGCTGCTATGAACATAGTTGAGGACATGTCCTTGTGGCATGATAGAGCATCCTTTGAATATATACCCAAAAGCGGTATTACTCGGTCTTAAGGAACGTTGCTTCCTAATTTTCTGAGAAATTGCCACACTGACATCCAAAGGGGCTAGACCAGCTTGCATTCCCACCAGCAATGCAGAAGTGTTCCCTTTACCCCACAACCTCTCCAGCCTAAGTTATCATCAGTGTTTTTGATCTTGGCCATTTTTACAGGTGTAAGATAGAATCTCAGAGTTGTTTTGATTTGCATTTCTCTGATGACTAAGGTTGTTGAGCATTTCCTTAAGTGTCTTTCAGCCATTTTAGATTCCTCTGTTGAGAGTTCTCTGTTTAGGTCTGTACTCCATTTTTTTATTGGATTATTTGTTCTTTTGATGACCAATTTCTTGAGTTCTTTGTATATTTTGGAGATCAGACCTTTGTCTGATGTGGGATTGGTGAAGATCTTTTCCCATTCTGTAGGCTGTTGTTTTGTCTTGTTGACCGTGTCCTTTGCTTTACAGAAGCTTTTTCAGTTTCAGGAGGTCCCATATATTAATTGTTTCTCTCAATGTCTGTGCTAATGGGGTTATATTTAGGAAGTGGTCTCCTATGCCAATGCATTCAAGTGTACTTCCCACTTTCTCTTCTATAAAGTTCAGTGTAGCTGGCTTTATGTTGAGGTCTTTGTTCCAATTGGAGTTTTGTGCATGGTGATAGATATGGGTCTATTTTCATTCTTCTACATGTTGGTATCCAGTTATACCAGCACCATTTGTTAAATGTACTTTTTTCCCATTTCATATTTTTTGTTTCTTTGTCAAAAATCAGGTGTTCAAAGGTGTGTGGATAAATATCCCGGTCTTTAATTTGGTTCCATTTGTCCTCCTGTCTGTTTTTATGCCAATACCAGGCTATTTTCAGTACTGCAGCTCTGTAGTACAGATTCAATGCAATTCCCAGCAAAATTCTTCACAGACCTCGAAGGAATGGAAAAGCAAAAAACCCAGGATAGCCAAAACAATCCTGTACAATAAAAGAACTTCTGGAGGCATCACAATTGTGACATTTTTATTTTAAGCCCATCAGAATAGGAATGGCAATGGTCAATAAAACAAGTGACAACTTGCGCTGGCAAGGATTTGCAGTAAGGAGAGCACTCATTCATTGATGGTGGAACTATAACCTAGTACAACCACTACAAAAATCAATATCAGCACTTGCTCAGGAAGATGGGAATCAATATACTTTAAGATTCAGGTACACCAATCTTGGGCCTATACCCAAAGGATGCTTCATTCTACCACAGAGATGCTTGCTCAACCATGTTCATTGTTGTTCTATTCATAACAGCTAAAAATTGGAAACAATACAGCTATGTATAGAGTAAGGTACTAGGGAGAGAGTAAGAGATTAGAGGGGACAGACAGATCCCATTAGTAAAAGAAAATAGGATAGTTATGAATGGGAGGGGAATAGGAGGATAAAGTAGAGAGGGTAGAGGGAAATAATGGGAGAGAAAGCTAAAATTAAGGGCCATTTGAGGGGTAGTATAGAAGCCTAATACAGTAGAAGTTTCCTAAAATACATACATATATGAATGTGATCTAAATAAGATCACCAAATAATTGGAGAGAAAGATCCTTAATCAGCCATCTCTTGTTACCAAATGAAGTTTCCAGTACCAGGAATGGGTTATATATATGTTGCTGGCTAAGGGGTTCCCATGGTAACCTCCAAACAGAAGCCCTGTTTTTCTAATGAGAGACAGAAAGGGATAGATCTGAAGGGAAGAGAAGATGGGGAGGAACTGAGAGGAATACAGGGTATATTATATGAGAAAATTTATATGAAATTAATATTTTCAATAAAGAAAAATGGTAAAGAAATCCCAGGTTACTTATACTGAAAATGAAAATGATGTGACCTCTACATTATAGGGGTGTTAAATGACAAGGAATACTATAAAAAAAATAAAATCACTGTATTGTGCACATAAGACATGTTTGTAAGTGTATGCCTGTTTAGGTGTTGAATGTAGGCTTATGTGCCACATTGTTCTCGTAGAGTTAAGATGTCATCTTTGGATATTGTTCCTAATTTAAGGCATTGTTCCTTATTGTTCACAGCTCCAGCTTCCAGGGTTTGTTTTGTCTCTCCCTCCCATTTCACTGTTAAAGTTTCAGATTACAAATGTATGCAATACTGCTCTGATTCTGCATCACTGAGCATCCTCGCCAGTCCTGAAATCATTTCTAACAGGTAAAAACACTCAGCTTATATAACATCTATGAAATTCTGACAAAATATGATAAACAAAACATTGTATGTACATGACAATACAATAAAACCACACCCATTTGGAAGGAAATAGAGCAGCCACAAACTCTTCTAGTAATATAACATATCAAAATATATTTTGCCAAAATATAGCCAACAAAGTTGAATCCAAATAAAAACCTGAATAACAATATAACGTTAGAATAGAAACTGTTAATCACTGAGCCACAAGGTCAAGCATCTGCAGAGCCTATAGAAGAAGTACAGGTTTTAGAATACTTGAAAATATGTCTTAGAAATCACAAGACATTTTATCAATTGGGGAATGCTTGAGAAGAATGATAAAGGGAAATACACATCAAAAATATAAAGTAAAGAATTTTTACAAACCATGAAAATTGAATATTTAAACTTCTAAAAATATAACTTGAAGACAAGAAACTCATGATAATCCCTGATAATGCTAAATTCTCACTGGGTCACAGTTTAGCCACATATTGCCAGTCCCAGTAATGATGAACCTTGGTTAACAGTGGAACTAATAAAGGCTACATGCCTATATTTATGCTATCTTCCTTCATTGTCCAGATAAGGGAAAAGCAACTGGACAGAAAAATGTTCTTTTAATTCCCATGAAATGATTTTTATGAACATATAAAACATATACCTTTCCTATAACATAAGATAAACCTATTACTTTCAATATTTCTAAGTCAGTAAACATTCGCCAACCAGGTTATCTCACAATTTGAGATGGGGAGAAAAGTAATAGTTTCATAGTGTACTTGCACATTTGCTGGAAACATCAGAATTTCAGAGTTTTGATTCTGCATATTATTTCTTAGAAATATTAAGGCAATTCAAGCATTTCCCATTGGATTTCTTCCAAAAGTCCAAGATTAATTGCATGAGTAAAGATAGGCTTAAATAATTTATAAATGTGGGTGTAGACCACTGTGCTGTATTTAAATTCTTCCAAAGGATAACAAACTTAAAGGATAAGGGAAATTAGAGACCTGTTATCTCTCCTTTTTAATGAGCCTTTAAAGGTTTTTCCAAAATGATACATGGAGACTAAAGGAAAAACAGATTATCAGGCACTATGATAAAATAAATTGGCAGATATAAAAAACAGATTGTTTTTAGTGGTCCATGGAAAATTGACAGGAGATATTAGTTAAATTAATAACAAATATGAGCTCAACATATTGTATTATCTTGAGGAAATAGGGGGAAAGTTCACATAGTGTTGTTCAGGAAATGCATTGAGAAAATCTCCAGAAAGTACAAATAAAGAAAAAATGATGGATGGTTTTGACTAAAGTAAATGATTTGAGGGCTGTGGGTATGTCTTGGTAGAGAAGCATGTGCTAGGTGGGTCTGAAGTCCTGTGTCCATCCCTAGCTCCCTATAATATGCGTTATTGCATGTCCACCTTCCCCCTTAACTCCTACAGTTTGTGCTTAGAAGTGGTTTTTACAAACATCACATTTGCATCCTGCTGACAGAGAGGCTGACAGGACCAACCATAGGAGGAGACACTTATTGGCTCTCAGTATCTGGGAACACAGTGCCATGTGGAGAAGGAGGGAAGGAGGGTGGTGGTAGCAGGCCTACACATCTTGGCAGAGTGGATAAAGGGAACTAGACTGGGATGAGTGCAATAGAAGATGGATACACCTTTCAAAGGTAGGAAAACACAGTGGCCTCTACCTTCCAGTTATGCATGAAGAGCCAAAGGTTCTAGAACCTCTCAAAACATCAGCTGGGGACCAAACTTGTGAGCCTGGGAGCATTTCAGACTAAAGCTATAAAAACAGATATTATATTTAATAAACTGTTATTTGCGCATAACATTTTTTCCTTTAATACTGAACCAGGCCTGAGATATTGTACCAATAGCGAGCTTCTGCTTCTGAAGCAGCAGGCCAACCTTCATGACCACTTAGTTTCTCTACATCAGTGCAAAGTTCTCCATTCAAAAGTAAATACTAACTGTCTGGACACACTGCCACCTACAAACTCAATACTTGGGAAGGAAGAAACAACTGAAGGAAGAAAGTTGATACAAGTTCAAGATTAGGCTGCACTACATAGCAAGACCCAGGCTTAATAATATTAGCTTCAACTAAATAGAAATGGCTGAGTGCACTGCACCTGCTTGCTATCTAGGCAGCCCTAGTGAGGTAAATCTGCAGTTTACAAGAGTAAAGAAAGAGCACTCTGTGTACTGAGGTGTGTGCATCAATGGTGTGTGACTTGCTTTATCCAATGATATCATTTAAAAAATGACAAAAACAATTTAAAAGAGATTTGGTTAATTTGGTTCACAGTTTGAGGGTACAAGAACACAAGTGGCTGGTCACATTGAACCCACAGAAAAGAGGCAGAGAATGATGAATGTCAGTGCTGTTCTCTTTCTCCTTTTCATTAGAGTTCAGGTTTCCAGCCCAGAGAATGCTGCCACCCAAAGTGGGTGGGTCTTCTTATCTCAATCTAATCAACAGGACAGTCCCTCTCAGGTGGTATATCTCATCAAGTTGACAGTTGAAGGTAGTCACTATAGTCTGTCTCTGAAAGTTAGACAAGTTTTTTCTATTATCATGCTTTGAAACTTAACTTACACACTTTTGATAGAAAAAATATAGCGTGAATAAATTAAGACTGAAGTCAGTATAAAAACTACTCTTATGATGACAATATGATTCTAATACAATAAAGGATATGATCAAGCATACATAGAAATGCAATTTGCATTATCTGATCACATTAGTAAGAGCTTAAGAGCTCTGCTAGATACAGCCTTACCAGAATTAACACAAAACCTTCTTGATTTTAGTGGATTCTTATCCTTCTTGTTATTTGGTTTATTCATTCACAACATAATAATAATAGCTGCTTCTCTGATGATTTGCTAAAAGTTTTGGATCTCTCCCACCAGAATTTTAAAAAGAAGGTTTCAAATTTCTGGCTGCATCGTCATATTTACATTGAAGTGAGAAAATAAAAGGATATTTTATTTTACATACACACTGCCATGGTATGAAGCCCCCTGGTTACCTCTGATATCATGGGATATTCTGCTTAACTAGTAAAGTAAATCATTCACTATACTTATTCCCTTAAGCACTAGATTGATATAACAAACTAAAGAATATTGGGGACCAGTACAGAGGCTTGAGGTTCTCTAGAGCAAGAGGCGAGCCTGAGACCTGAGTCCAAAGCTAAGCAATGGATGTGGCCAGAGCAGGCTGGAGGCAGCGGCCTGCACAGGAGCAGCCTGAGCAAGCAGCCTCCACAGGAGCAGGTGCAAGGGGGCAACTTCTGCGAGAACAGGCCCGAGGAGGGAGACTTATGGGACTGGGTGTAAATCAGTGAACTCTTGAGGAAGCAGGCCTGAGCCAACAACATCAGCCAGAGCAGGCCCAATGCAGCAACTTCAGTGGAAGCAGCCTCAAGCAAGCAACCTCCATGGGAGCAGGCCCAAACAACCCTTGGGATTGCACAGTGAGTCCCCAAGAACACTGAGCATCCACCAGGAACACCAAATGACCTCCCAGGTGACTGGAACCATGGCCCTGACTGTACCACTAAGAGCAACTATTGTAGCATTGGATTCACTGGCACCTGGAAGATTGATCACCACAGACACAGCCCCAAGTACACCAATAAGGGGAGAAGATGGGTACACAGGTAAGAACACACTCAACAGCACAAAGAGCAACACAACACCAACAAAAACTAGTGGCCCTATAACAGCAAGACTTGAACACTCTAACACAGATGAAGCAGAAGAAAATGACAAATAAAATAACTTTAGGAGAATGTTTGAGGCCCTTAAAGAGGAAATGAAAATTTTACTCAAAGAAATGGAGAAAAAGACAGAAAAAAAATTTGGAAGGAATCAATAAATCCTTTAAAGAAAACCAAGAAGAAGCATTTGAAAAGACAAAAGAAATGATTAAAGACTTGAAACTGAAATAAAGACAATAAAGAAAACACAAATCGTGGGAATTATAAAAATGGAAATTAAGAGAAAACAACAAGGAACCACAAATGCAAGCAAAAACAGCAGAATACAAAAGATGTAAGAGAGAATCTCAAGTGCTAAAGATACAATAAAAGAAATAGACTAATCAGTCAAAGAAAACATGAGATTTAACAAAAACTTAACACAAAATGTCCATGAAATTTGGGACACCATGAAAAGACCAAACCTAAGAATAATAGGTTTAGAAAAAGGATAAATACAACTCAAGAGCACAGAAAACATATTTAACAAAAATCATAGAAGAAAACTTTCCAAACCTAAAGAAAGATATGCTTATGAAGATATAAGAAGCTTACAGAACACCAAATAGACTGAACCAAAAATAAAAACCCTCGTCACATAAAACACTAAACATACAGAGTAAAAAAAGAATATTAAGAGCTGCGAAGAAAAAAGGCCAGGTAACATATAAAGGCAGACCTATCAAAATTACACCTGACTTCTCAATGAAAACAATGAAAGTCAGAAGGTCCTGGTCAAGCATTATGCAGACACTAAGAGACCATGAATGTCAGCCCAGACTTCTACACCCAGCAAAACTTTCGATCACCATAGACAGACAAAACAAAATATTCCTTGACAGAACCATATTTAACCAATAACTGGCCATAAACCCAGTCCTACCCAAAATACTAGAAAAAAAACCTCCAACCCAAGGAAGTTTGCTACATCTACAAACACACAGACAACAGATGATCTCACAGCAGCAAATCCCAATGAAGGGGAAAACACACACAATAACATCACCAACAATGAAAACTAAAATAACAAAAATTATCAATCACTGGATGTTAATATCCCTTAATATAAATGGACTCAACTCACCTATAAAAAGACAAAGGTTAACATATATATTGGATACAAAAACAGAATCCATCCTTCTGCTGCATACAAGAAACATACCTCAACCTCAAAGACAGACATCGTTTCAGAGTAAAGGGTTGGGAAATTTTTTTCCAATCAAATTGACGTAAGAAACAAGCTGTTGTAGCTATCATACTATCTAACAACTTCAAACTAAAATCAATCAAAAGAGACAACAAAGGACATTTTATATTAGACAGAGGAAAAGTCCATCAAGAACAAATTTCAATACTGAACATCCATGCCTCAACTACAAGGGCACCTTCATATATAAAAGAAATACTACTAAAGTTCAAATCACATATTAAACCCTACACATTAATAGTGGGAGACTTCAACACCCTAACCTCAGCACTGAACAGGTCTGTCATACAAAACAGTAACAGAGAAATAAGGGAACTAACAGATGTTATGACTCAAATGGACTTAACAGACATATGTAGAACATTCCATTCATATATATAAAAGCATATAACTTCTTCTCAGCAACTCATGGAACCTTCTCAAAATTGACCACATCCTAGGTAACAAAGCAAATCTCAACAGTTATAAAACAATTGGAATAATCCCATGAATCTTATTGGAACATCATGGTTTAAAATTAGAATTCAACAGCAACACTAATTTCAGAAAGCCCATAAACACATGGATGGTATGATAGTATATATAAGTGATCCCAGAAATTCTACCAAGGAATTCCTACAATTCATAAATACCTGCAGTAATGTAACAAAATACAAGATTAACTTTAAAAAATCAGTAGCTATTCTTTATACAGATGATAAATGGGCATAGAAACAAATCAAAGAAACATCACCCTTCACAATAGCCACAAATAACATAAAATATCTTAGGGTAACTCTAACCAAACCAGTGAAAGACTTGTATAATGAGAACCTTAAATCTTTGAAAAAAGAAATTGAGGAAGAAACCAAAAATGGAAAGATCTCTCATGCTCTTTGGTAGTTAAAATTAACATAGTAAAATGTCAATTTTACCAAAAGAAATCTACAGATTGAATGCAATGCCCATCAAAATCCCAGCAAAATTCTTCACATACCTAGAAAGAATAATACTCAACTTTATACAGAAAACCAAAAAACCCAGATAGCCAAAACGATCCTGGTTTTTGAGAACCCACTTGTTTGTTCGTGGCCGCTTAGTCCCAAAATAACCACACAGAAACTGTATCAGTTAAATCACTGCTTTACCCAGTAGCTCTAGTTTCTTCTATCTTCTTATTGGCTGACTGCTACATCTTAATCTAACCCGTTTCTATTAATCTGTGCATCACCGCGAGGTAGGCTGTGGCTTACCGGGTACAGTTCCCACATCTGTCTCCAGTGGGGCTACATGGCTTTTCACTGACTCTTTCTCTCTGTATTCAGTTTAGTTTTCCCCACCCATCTCTTCTGCCCTGCTATAGTAGGTCCAAGACAGTTCCTTTATTAACCAATGGTATTCACAGCATACAGAGGGGAATCCCACATCAATCTTGTACAATAAAGGAACTTCTGATGGAATTACAATCTGTGACTTCAAACACTACTATAGAGGTACAGTAATGAAAATAATGTGGTATTTTCATAAAATGGATTTGAATCAAATACCCAGATATCAATCTACACACTGATGAACACCTGGTTTTGGACAAAGAAGCCAAAAATATAAAATGAATAAAAGAAAATATATTCAACAAATGGTTTTGGCATAATTGGATATCAACATGTAGAAGAATGAAAATAGATCCATATCCACTGCCATGCATAAAACTCACCTCCAAATGGAAAAAAGACCTCAACATAAAACTAACCATGCTGAATATCATAGGAAAAAAAGTGGGAAATATACTTGAACTCACTGGTATAGGAGACCACTTCCTAAATCTAACCCCAGTAGTACAGACACTGAGAGCAACAATTAATAAATGGGATCTCCTAATACTGAGAATATGCCACAAAATAAAGGGTATGCTCAACAAGACAAAATTGAAATCTACAGAATGGGAAAAGATCTTCACCAACCCCACAACTGACAGAGTGATGATCTCCAAAATATGGAAGAATTCAAGAAATTTGATAACCAAAGAACAAATAGTCCAATAAAAATGGGATACAGAGCTAAACAGAGAACTCTCAACAGGCAAATCGCAAGTGGCTGAAAGACACCTACAGAAATGCTCAACATCCTTAGCCATCAGAGGAATGCATATCAAAACAACTCTGAGATTCCATCTTACACCTGTCAAAATGGCCAATATCAAAAATACTTATAACAACTTATGCTTGAGAGGATATGGGATAAGGGAACACTCTTCCATTACTCATGGGAGTGCAAAGTTGTACAACCACTTTGGAAATCAATATGGTGATTTCTCAGAAAATTAGGAAACAGTCTACCTCAAGACCCAGCAATAACACTTTTGGGTATATACCCAAAGGATGCTCAATCATACCACAGGACATGTGTTCATGTGTTCAACTATGTTAATAGCAGCATTATTCATAATAGCAAGAACTTGGAAACAGCCCCTTGACTGATGAATGGATAGAGAAAATGTGGTACATTTACATAATGGACTACTACTCCATGGCAAAAGATAATGACATCTTGAAATTTGCAGACAAATGGATAGAGATACAAAATAAAACCATATTGAGTGAGGTAATCCAAACCCAGAAAGAAAACTATAACATGTACTTACTCATAAGTGGCTTTTAGTCATAAAAAAAGTAAAATCAGTCTACAGTCCAAAACCCCAGAGAACCTAGACAAAAAAGATGACCCTAAGAGAGACATACATGGATATACATTGGAAGGTGAAAAAGACAAGATCTCATGAGTAAATTGGCAGTGTGGGTGTCATGGGAGAGGGTAGAAAGGGAGAGAGGAAGAAGGGAAGTGGAGAAAAAATGTATAGCTCAATAAAAATTTTAAAAAATGAGATTGAGAAGGGCATTTCATAGTCATCAAAGGGAAAATCCACCAAGATGATATCTTAATTCTGAACATCTATGTCCCAAATACAAGGGCACCTACATTTGTAAAAGAAACATTATATATTACTAAAGCTTATATCACATATATCACACAATCAAGAGTGGGAGACTTTAACACCCCACTCTCACCAATAGATAGGTCTGCCTGACAGAAATTTAACAGAGAAATAATAGAACTAACAAATGTCATGTTTCAACTGTAACTAACAGATATCTACAGAACATTTCACCCAAACACAAAATAATACACCTTCTTTTCAACACTGCATTGAACTTTCTCCAAAATTGACCACATACTCTTGATGAAAAGCATGTTGCAACAGCTACAAGAAGTTTAAATAACCCACTTTATCTTATCAGACCACTCTGAATTAAAACTGGATTTCAAAAACAGCAAAAGAACAGAAAGCCTACCAACTCTTGAAAATTAAACAACTTTCCATTGAATTACCACAAAGTCAAGGAAGAAATAAAGAATTTAAAGACTTCCTAGAATTCAATGAAAATGAATGCACCAGATACCCAAACTTATGGTACACAGTGAAAGCAGTGCTAAGAGAATTTGTAGAACTGAGTACCTTTATGAAGAATTTGGAAAGATCTTATTCTAGCAATTTATCTGCACAACTAAAACCTCTGGAACAAAAAGAAGCAGACACACCCAAGGGTAGTAGATGGCAGGAAATAATCAAACTGAGGCCTGAAATCAATAAAACAGAAACAAAAAGAATACAAAGAATCAATGAAACACTTCTTCAAGAAAATAAAACATAAAAACCCTTATCTAAAATAACTAAAAGAAACAGATAGATTACCCAATAAACAAAATTAGAAAAGAAAATAGGGACATACCAACAAACTCTGGGGAAGTTCAGAGAATCATTAGGTCACTCTTCAAAAATCTGTACTCCACAAAACTGTAAAATGTACTATAAATGGACAAATTTATTGAGTTACCAAAGTTAACTCAAGATGAGATTTAAATATAGACCTATAACCATTAGTGAAATAGAAGCAGTCATTAAAAGTCTTCCAACCAAAAAGGTGTGGGCCAAATAGTTTTAATGCAGAATTCTATCAGACATTCAAAGAAGTGTTAATACCATTACTCTTCAAATTAGTCTACACAATAAAAACAAGAAAAATTGTCAAATTCTTTCTATGAGGTAACAATAACTCTGGTACCCAAACCACACAAAAACTCAACAAGTAAAGAGAATTACAGACCAATTTACTTCCTGATTATTGATGCAAATATACTCAATAAAACACTGGCAAACTGAATCTGAGAACACAACAAAAAATTCATCCACCATGACAAGTTGGCTTCATTCCAGAAATGCAGGGATGGTTCAACATACAAAACTCTGTCTATGTAATCCATCACATAAACAAACTGAAAGAAAAAAACCACATAATCATCTAGATGATGACATGTCTGGAAAAACTCCAGTACCCCTTCACAATAAACCCTTGGATATCAGGGATAAAAGGGACACACCTAAACATAGTAAAAGCAGCATGCATAAAGTTGACAGTCAATATCAAATTAAATGGGGGAGAAATCAAAGAAATTCCACTAAAATCCCAAAGAAGACAAGTTTGCCACTCTGTTCACCTTGCTCATACTTATTCAGTATACTGCTTGAAGTTCTATTAGAGTAAAAAGGAAAGCATAGGGATACAAATTGGAAAGGAAGAAATCAATGTATTTTTAATTTTAGATGATGACACTATACATAAAGGACCTGAAAACTATATCAGGGAACTCCTGATTCCCTGATTAAAGCTGACTAATTCCATTGGTCAAGTGGTTGAACACAAGAGTAACTCAAAAAATTAGTAGCCCTTCTATATACAAATGATAAATGGGTTAATAAATGAAGAAAATCAATACCCTTTATAATAACCACAAATAATATAAAATAGCATGATGTATCTCTAATGCATTTCTAAACAAGTGAAAGACCTGTATGAGAAGAACTTCAAGTCTTTAAAGAAAGAAATTAAAGAAGATATTAGAAGATGGAAAGATATCTCATGTTTATGGATCAGTAGAGTTAACATAGTAAAAATGGCCATCCTACCAACCTCAATCTACAGATTCAATGCAAAATTTCCATTAAAATCCCAGCACAATTCTTTATAGACATTGAAAATATTACTCAACTTCATATGGAAAGACAAAAAAATTCAGGATTGCTGAAACAATTCTGTAAAATAAAGGCAATTATGAAGGTATCACCATCCCTGATATCGAGTTCTATAAAAGAGCTATAGTAATAAAAACTGAATGGTTTTGGTACAAAAAGAGACAGGTGGATCAGTTTAATTGAATCAAAGATCCAGATGTAAATACACACCTATGGACACCTCATTTATGAAAAAGAAGCCAAAATTATACAATGGAAATGAGAAAGCATCTTTAACAAATAGTGCTAGTATAACTGGATGGTGGCATGTCGAGGAATGGAAATTGATCCATATCTATCATGCTGAACAAAACTCTTTGTTTCATTGATTTTTATATATTGTTTTGTTTCTGTAAGGCAAAGAGTTATTTTTTCAAGAAAATTAACAAGAGGGACAAACCCTTATCCAAACTAACCAAAGGACAAAGAGCAATTATCCAAATTAACAAAATCAGAAATGAAAAGGGGACATAACAACATACACTGAGGAAATCCAGAGAATCATCAGGCCATATTTCAAAAACATATTCTCCACAAAATTGGAAAATTTAAAAGAAATGGCCAATTTTCTGGATAGATACCACATACCAAAATTAAATATAGACCAGATAAACATTTTAAGAAGATCTATAACCCCTAAGGAAATAGGGAAGCAGTCATTAAGTCTCCCAACCAAACAAATCCCAGTACCAGATGATTTTAATAAAGGAACTTCCAGAGGCATCACCATCCCTGAATTCAAGCTCTACTATAGAACTATAGTAATAAAAACAGTTTGATATTGGCAAAAGAATAGACAAGTGAACCAATAGAATCAAATCAAAGTCGCTGACATTAATCCACACACCTAGGAACACCTGATTTATGACAAAGAAACCAAAACTGTACAATTGAAAAAGAAGCAGTTTTAACAAATGCCGATGGCATAAATTGATATCAACATATAGAAGAATGCAAATAGACCCATATCTACTACCCTGCATAAAACTCAAGACCAAGAGGATCAAAGACCTCAACATAAATCCAGTTACACTGAACCTAATAGAAGAAAAAGTGGGAAAGAGACTTGAACGTACTGGCACTGGAGGCCACTTCCTAAATAGAACCCCAGTAGCACAGACATTGAGAGAAACAATTAATAAATGGTAACTCCTGAAATTTAAAAGCTTTTGTTAGACAAAAGATAGTGAATAAGATAAAATGAAAGCACACAGAATGGAAAAAGTTCTTCACCAACCCCACAACTGACAGAGAGCTGATCTCCAAAATATAGAATGAACTCAAGAAACTAGACATCAAAATACCAAATAATTCCATTAAAAAATGGGGTACAGATTTAAACAGGGAATTCTCAACAAAAAAATCTCAAATGGCTGAAAGACATTTAAGTGATTTTTCAACATTCTTAATCATCAGGGAAATCCAAATCAAAATGACTCTTAGATACCATCTTATACCTGTCAAAGTGGCCAAGATAGACAACACTTTTGACAGCTTATGCTAGAGAGGATATGGAGTAAGGGGAATACTCCTCTACTGCTGGTGGGAGTGGAAACTTGTACAGTCACTTTGGAAATCAGTATGATGGCTTCTCAGAAACTTGGGGATCAATCTACTGCAAGACCAATCTATACCACTCTTGGGCATATACTTAAGGTGCCCCTATCAGAGAGACCAAGATCTGTCCATGAAATGTGAACTGGCTTTTTTGAACACATTCCCTATGGTGAGATGCTCAGACTTGATGCAGCAGGGAGGAGCTTGATCCTGCCTCAACTTGATATGCCAAGCTCTATTGACTCCCAATGGGAGGCCTTACTATTTCTTACAAGTGGATGGGGGCGGGGTAGGAAGGAGGTAGGGGGAAGGAATGGGAGAAGAGGAGGAAGGAGAAACTGTGGTTAATATGTAAAATGAATAAAAAATATAAAAAATGGGGTACAGATCTAAACAGATTTCTCAACAGAAGAATCTCAAACAGCCAAGAAATATTTAAAATGTTAAAAATCCTTAGCTATCAGGGAAATACAAACCAAAATGGCTCTGTCAAAATGGCTAAGATCAAAAACCAAGGGACAGCTCATGCAGGAGAGGAGGTGGAGCAAGGCGAACACCCCTCCATTGTGGGTGGAAGTGAAAACTTGTACAGTCACTGTTGAGGATATTGTGCCAGCTTCTCAGGAAACTGAAAATCAACCTATCACAAGACCCAGCTATACAACTCTTGGGTATATACCCAAAGGATACTCAATCATACCACAAGATACTTCCTCAACTATGTTCATAGCAGCTTTATTTATAATAGCCAGAACCTGGTAACAACATCGATGTCCCTCAATCAAGGAATGGATAAAGAAAAGGTGGTGCATTTACACAATGGAATATAACTCAGCTGTTAAAAAGAAGGATATTGGGAAATTTGCATGCAAATGAATGGAACTAGAAAAAAAATCACCCTGAGTGAGGTGACCCAGATCCAGAAAGACAAACATGGCATGTACTCACTCGTAAGTTGATATTAGCTGTAAACTAGAGGATAACTATGTTGCAGTTCACAGACCCAGGGAGACTAGGTAACAAGCAGGGTTCATTGGGGTAGCACCCATATCTCCCTGGAAAGGGGAAATAGAAAACAGAGATTTTTGTGAGGGGACTGAGAACCAGTGTGACTGGCAATAGAAGTGGTCAGGTTGAGGGGGACAGATGGTGAGAGGACAGAATGATACTACTGGAAAGGGGGAACATTTCGGGGTCAGGTAAAATCCTGGTACCAGGAAATCCCCCAGGAAGCTACAAGGAGGACCCCAGCTTTGGCTTCCAGCAATAATGGATAAATAGACCCTCTCCTATGACCAGATTAGTGCCTAGCCTAATTGTCATTAGAGAGCTTTCATCCAGCAACTGAAAAAAAAAAAAAACAAAAACAAAACAGATGCAGACCCACAGCCAAACATTAGGCAGAGTTTGGGTAATCCTGCAGAAGAAGAGTTGGAAGGATTGTAGGAGCCTGAGGAGTCAAGGACACCACAAGAAAACTCACAGAACCAACTAATCTGGACTCTCAGGGACTCACGGAGACTGAACCAACACCTACATGAGACTGATGTAAGCTCTCTGCATGCATTACATTTGTGCAACTTGGTCTTCTTGTGGCACTCCTAACAGTGGGAACAGGAACTGTCTTGAACTCTTTCACAGGCTTTTGGGACCTTATTCCTCATACTAGGTTATCTTGCTGAACCTTAATACATAGGGAGATGTTCAGTTTTACTGCAACTTGATAAACCATGTTTTGTTGATATCCATGGGAGACCTTCCCTTTCCTAAACAGAAAGAAAGAAGGAATGGATTAGGGGGTGGGCATAGAGAGGGGTTGGGGGAAGGGACTGGGAGGAGAGGAGGGAGGGGAAAATAAATAAATAGTTTATTTTTTAAAAAGTTGATTCTTGGAAATAGTAAACTCTAAGCTAAAAGAGATACAAAAATCTAATCAAGAATGAGAGTAGGGTGCCGCTGCAGCATTTCAGATTTTAAAATGACCACACGAATATTATAAGTAATACTTTATGCAAATGTATTCAGTGCCACTGATGAAGTTGGTACATTCCTATAAAGACGGCGTATCAATGCAGACTAAAGAACTAACATATCTCTATAAAAATGTTTAATTTGTATGTAAACATGGGTCTACAAAAATTCTACTTTCATGTAAATTCAATGGAAAATTCCATCTAATATTTAATAGAAAAATGTTGTAATTCTATGGAATACTTTTAGATAGTCCTCAGAATAAAAACACTTCCCAAATAGTTACATGACTGAGAATATTTCCAATATAAAATAAAACAACTATAGAAAATTATTACTCATGAATATAACTATCAAAAATTCTTATACATTTAGCAAACTAAATCCAATAACAGCATTCAAGGGGATAATATATGATGAGTAAGTCAGATTTAATTAAAAAATACTAGTTCCATTTAACTATTGACCTTAAGATTCTAGCAAAGAGCAATTTATTGAAAATTCAGTAAATTTATCATGTCAAAAAAGATGCCTCACTGAAAGTTACACCCACACCCATACCCATACCACCACCAACAACAAAAATACAGATGAACTGAAATAAAGAAGAGCTCTCAACATCCAGCAAAGAATAAGCAGAAATCCTGTATTCTACAGAATCCTGGGGAGTCTAGTAGAAGAAGAAAGGAAAAATTAGCATCTGCTTCTCCATCTCCCTACAGCTGAGATCAGCTCAGAAGCAGAAAGAAATCAATGAAGGAAAGGGGTAATTAGAAGATGCCAAAAGTCCACTCCACCATCATCTTACACACCAGAGGCTTTGTTCCAAGACTATGGTAGCCATCACAATTTGAGAGCCCGGTTTAGGAAGCTCTCTGGGGCCATTATGTTGAGTGTTCCCCAGAAAAGTGCCATTACGTCATGTTTCCTGATGAAACAGAGCCACTGCTAGTGTACAACTATTGAGGTGTCAGTGAGGAGCCACTGGTCCCTTCTTGCCCTAAAATCCAATTGCCACTGTGCTAGGCCCAACCTGCAGTGTGACCACAGACCCTAGGGCCAAACAGAGCTCAGTCCCTCACTGCAGCGCCCACCTTTGGATGAGCCAAATGGTGTTCTAAGCATTGTCACGTGTGATACGTCATCTATCACAGTCCTTCATATTGCTACTACATTTAAAGAATTTTTCTTGAAATGTTAAGAAGAATTATATTTTTTCTGAAGTTCTACAACTGTAAATGAATTTTTGTCTCCCAGTGTGGATTTGTCTTTCTCATCCCCCCCCACTTAGCATCACTGAAAACAAACAAACAAACAAACAAATACCATCAATTGCTTGATGGTAATGCTCATCTCTTCATCTACACAGTGGCCAGAAGAGAGAAACCTGGGTAAATGTGTCCTGCTTTTTGAATTAAATTGTAATATAACTTCTATTGGAAAAGCTGCTTCCTATTTGTTCACAGATCCAAATACAGTGTCCCTGGGACTCTCCTCTGGTTGTTCTCTGTAGCCTCCTGTTAGACAGTCTGACTACTATCACCAAAAGTGAAGTGGGGATGTTGCTAAGTGTCCCCTGCAAGAGCAGAGATGCGATAAGCAGTTTCCCCCAACATGCATTTTCCATTCAGATTCTACAAGACCTTTATTCACCTGCTCACAGTATTTTTAAATTATACTAAATCTGAAATCTAAAAGAAAGCAAAGATAATGTAACTAATATTTGGATATTAACCTGATGGAAATAAAAGCTATAATGGAGAATAGTTGATTGAAGAAATAAAGGATATACCAAATGCTGTGAGTGCCATCAAAATAGTGTAAAGACAGCTGGGCGGTGGTGGTACACGCCTTTAATCTCAGCACATAGAAGGCAAAGGCAGGCAGATCTCTGTGAGTTCTAAGCCAGTCTGGTCTACAAGAGCTAGTTGCAGGGCAGGCTCCAAAGCTACAGAAAATCAAAAAACCAAAAAAAAAAAATAGTATAAAAACAATTACTGAAGAAAAAGACTAAAAGTACTATTACACCTCTACAATTCTAGAGATGGTATTTAGTGTAGATTTCAATATTTTGTTCAATGTTAACATGTTCTATAGAAACCATACTTCTTGAAATGTGTAATATAAAGTAATTAAGATGGGATTTAAAAACATAAAAATTGAAAAACAGGATTTGTTTTCTCTTATTAATTGACTACCCCCTCCATATAAGTCCTAGTGAGTTAGCTTTAAATAGATAAATTAAGCACCACTACATAAACATCTGAACAGGCAACTCCAAATGGAATGTACCATGAAGCAGAGAAGAATTTATATAATCAACATAAAAGTCATTCTCTATTAACCACACATCTCAAAACATTATTAGGAAATTCACCTTAAAAAAACATTAATTTAGGCACTATTTCAACCAGTTAAATTATCTCAGTCACCTCAGAAATGTGATTCCATCACATTAAATAAACCACCAAGGACTATGAAAGGAATTTACTTAATGCAGTACATACAATGTTTACTAAATAATAATTACTCTGTAAACAATATATATCTAGGAACAAAATCTAAAAACCTAAATTAAAGGAAATAGATGCAAACATAGACGTATATACATGAGTAGGACTGACAAACACAAGACATGCAGGCAGGCAGGCAGGCTGACTGACCAAGAAGTAAATTTTGGAGACAAGCAAAATGAAAAGCAGTAAGACACAAACTGTTGAGGTCTGAAGTGCAGCATTTCCCTTGTCCTCTCTCAGAGGTTTCTGACTTCTTAAGTGTCAAGTCTTTCAAAGCTGATAATTCTACAACTTGCTAGGTTTTACTTTTTATGTCTAGTTTGAAAGATAGAAAAACATCTGCAGAGTTAATTTTCTCTTAGAAAGGTTTATAAGATAAACTCAAACTATTTTATCCAATACTCCTTTTAGAGACAAATTAATTGAGTCTCTTCAAAATTTTGAAAGCTAAATCAGAGTAATATTTTATTAGCAAAATATAAAGACATTCAATAATTGATTTATATGTTGCAAAAGACAGATCCAACCTGCAGAAACTAGCTGTCCTTATCCTCTGTGACATCCTAGGTTTGGGGATTATGCTTCACCATAGATTCAAAAGCTTGCTTTTCAGGTCCTCTAGGCAGCCCTCAAGTCTAGTAAAGAGCTGATGTAGGTCTCAACAATGAAGTATATAGAGTCTTTCTGTTGCTTCTCTACTTTCAGCACGGCTAGATTAGTGCAGTGGAAGTGTGAACCTTGCTGCACATCTTCACAATATCCTCATGTGCTTCATGAGCAGCCTTGAGTGTAGAGAAACAGGGTTCTAACTACCTGTACTAGTAGTACCTCTACTACTCTACTACACCCCGTTCTTAAAGGTTCTGTCACAGGCAACGTTCAAGGTGAGAAAGATAACTGGCATGTCTATCTATTCAATGGGATAAGGCACACAAAGATGGAAAGAAAGGATGCTCTCTGCTAAGGCTCATCTAACATTGGTGTCTTTATGCCAGATGTGTAAATTCCATGTTTTGCTATTAGTGGAACTCAGTAAATGTTGACTGTTAGATCAAATTAAAAGATAATCACAAAGAATAACAACAAAACAATATTTTTACAATCAATTCTAATTTTTTAAAATACATTATAGTGATATTTTATTTGTATTTTAATAAATAAAGCTTGCCTGGAGATCAGAAAGGAAAACAGCCCCTCTGGTCATCCTCACAGACCAGGTAGTGGTGACACACACCTTTTATCCCAGTAGCCACAATTGTTTGCCATAGAAACTGGGCAGTAGTAATCCCAGCCCTAGAGAGGAATATAAGACAGGAGGGACACCTCTTATACACAGTCTCATTCTGAGATTCCTGGAAGCAGGATCTCCATTTTGGACTGAGGTTATAAGAGCCAGGGCCTGGCTGTTTTGCTTTTCTGATCTTCAGGCTGAACCCCAATATCTGTCTCTGTGTTTTTATTAATCATGCTACAATACATGATATACATTTTACTATTTTCACCATGTTAGGCATGCAATTCAGTAATGTTATTTGCATCCCTAACGCTGCACAACAGCCACCACTGTCCATGTCTAGAATTCTCTTAATTCTAGAGAAAATGGAACACTGAAACTGAATTAAGCAGTGATTTAATCATTAAGCAGTGATTCTTCATTTCTATTTGAAGCAACTCCTGGCCACCACCACTCTGCATTCTACCTCCAAGACTGTGTCTGCTCTCTGTACTAAGAGAAATGTTATTACAGGATTTGTCTTCTGTAACTGACTTCCTTCATTTAGCACAATTTTCTCCAAGCTTATCTATGGTATAGCACATGTCAGACTGGGTAAGTGTGATGTACGTGTCAGTTGGATTGCTCTCATGGTTTAGCTATCACAAATACTGCTGTGGACACAGAGTTGTCTAATATCTCTAAGACCAAGTTCTCTTGAATATATATTCAGAAGTGGGATTTATAGGTCATATGGTAAAATTCCATTTTGATGTATATAAGCAGCATTAACTGTACTCAGCAGATTATAAGACAAAAAGAGACAGGAAGTTTGGAAGTATGGGATGGAATCTGGGAGGAATTTAAAGGGAGAGTAATATTTCTCAAAGGCAAAAGTAAAAAAAAAAATCCATTATACTTACGAACCTTTTTTATATTGTGCTGTATTAGAAAATTTCAAATAAAATAAAAATAATATATTAGCTTAGATTTCTTTTGAGAATTTAAAGTAATTGGGAAAAATAGACAAAAGATTCTAACATAGCAAGTTTCTAATTAATAGCAACATAATATCTAAAAAAAAAAAAAGAAGACAGGCAACTGACATATATCCAGCATGAAGATATACGTGGCCATGTGCATCATTTCTGAGACAAGAAATTTCCATTAAAGACCAAGTTTTCTCAAGATTTGGATTAGGCTCAATGACTCTCTTGTCTTGTTGCACCCTACTTTTTCCTTATTTCACTTCTCAAAGAAGTGATAAAAGACTAAAGCAATTTAGGAGTAAATGTAGGCCACCAATATAAGTGAGTATAAATTGTTTGTGGCAAGGGATAAAAAGATATGTGTGAATTCCCCTATAACTTCTTAAAGCAGACCACATCTAAGCCAGAGAGAAAATACAGAAACCCAAAAACTACTAAAAAGTAAACCACTAAGACTTTACCGTCTTCCCTTTAAACAAAGTATTAGAATGTGTAGAAGTAATGATTGGTGTAGGAATGTCCTCAGGGATGATTTGGGAGTCCCCTCTGTGTGCTGTGATTACCATTAATGAATAAATAAAACTGCCTTGGCCTTTTGATAGGGCAGCCCTTAGGTGGGTGGAGTAGACAGAACAGAATGCTGTGAGAGAGAAGGCAGTGTGGCAGAAGCAGACGCCATGCTTCTCCAGCACAAGATGGACACTGGTTAGACTCATGCCGGTAAGCCACAACTCAAGTGGCGATACACATTAATGGAGATGGGCTAAAATAATATGTGAGAGTTAGCCAATAAGGGGCTGGAGATAATGGGCCAGGCAGTATTTAAATGAATACAGTTTCCGTGTAATTATTTCGGGTACACACTG